>CM067369.1:267465108-267664253 GCA_034401795.1 Chaetoderma sp. LZ-2023a | reverse complement strand
GACACGTCAAGTATTTGGATTTTGATAGTGACGTCAGTCTACATGTGACGTAATCTAGTATGACGTCATATATGTTAGCAGCAGTTCGGATCCATTCATTATTTACGTTTTATGATGGGTTCTACATAATGGGAATGTAAGGTTCAATAACTATGTCAGTGCTGGATAACCTGGTCATTCGATGGACAGCGGCACGTGCATCGCCGCCAAGATCGATGAGATTGTTATGAACAATGTCAACTATTTCTCAGCGTCGTTAATGGAGGGATACGGTCTGTCACATATTAGTTAACGTCACGATCATAATGATGTATGGCTCTCCGTCACGAAATACCAAAACGAAAAATCCATCACGAGTATGAATTGTTTGTCTTTGATACATATTTTTTTTAAACATAGGCAACACCCAGTCAAATTAGTTTCAAAATAGTCAACAGCCTCCCTGTATAGTTACCTTAAAATTGTGATTATGAGAATACAGGATTTAAAGTATATAAATCGACTCCAACACGCATACACGTGGAGCATATCTAGAACTGGATTCCTCTATTATAGAGATGAAAGAGGTCCCAGATAACGCAGTTTACTGGACCGATACCGGTCGGCCCAGTAAGCTGGTTTATCAGGAGCGGTTGCTGATCTATGCGACGTTATTACTCGCTGACCCTACACAGCTGATCTCTGAGTGATTGGGCAGATTTATCGCTGGTGACATTTAATCAGACAAACATCACATCGTCACATCAGCAAACACTGGGCAAGCAACGTGACATGTATACTGATCACATGGCTCGCCTCGCTGGTGTGAATCTCAGCAGCCAGAGACAATCACCTCCACCCCACACCAACTAATACATTTTTGTATAGGGGTGGGGTGGGTGGTGGCGTGTTATTGGATATGTTATGTGATCAATATGAGAAGACATGCGGTGATACGGTCTGAGTTCGACGCGTGTGGGAGTGGATAACGCGGATTGAGTAGGCCATGAATGAACTGGGTTTGGTATAACGTGATAATGTGGCTGATGCTAGCCACAAGTTAGATGATTTAAGTAAGAATACATGCAGCGAATAAGCCAAGAATGCTGAGATATCAAATTAATATCTTTTGGCGAAAATAGAGGAATTGTAATCGAATTGGACAGCCATCGATTTCCTCCAGCTGGTCAGGCTTAATACGCACAACATTCAAACCCTCAGTCGTGTCCTAGAATATAATTGTAAAGTAATGGTATGAAGTGCGGCTGGGCTATTCTTTAACAACGAATTTGAGTTGATCGCTAATGAAAACACGGATAGTGTCATATATTAACCTCATTTAACCAGCTTAGTAGCAGTCTATCATAACAATCACGTGACCACCCTGGTTGAAATATCCTCAATAACACTGCATGATGACCATCACGTGATCTCTCTGGTTCAACAGCCACTCACACGCATACATTATATGCTCCTCATTGTCACAACATTTCTAAAGCCCTTCATTGAGACAACACTTCCAATGACAGTCATTGACACAACACTTCCAATGACCGTCATTGACATAACACTTCCAATGACAGTCAATGTTACAACACTTCCAATGACAGTCAATGTTACAACGCTTCCAATAACAGTCATTGACACAACACTTCCAATGACAGTCAATGTTACAACACTTCCAATGACAGTCATTGTTACAACACTTCCAATGACAGTCATTGTTACAACACTTCCAATGACAGTCATTGTTACAACACTTCCAATGACAGTCATTGACACAACACTTCCAATGACAGTCAATGTTACAACGCTTCCAATGGCAATCAATGTTACAACACTTCCAATGACAGTCAATGTTACAACACTTCCAATTACAGTCATTGACACAACACTTCCAATGACAGTCCATGTTACAACGCTTCCAATGACAGTCATTGACACAACGCTTCCAATGACAGTCAATGTTACAACGCTTCTAATGACAGTCATTGACAGAACACTTCCAATGACAGTCAATGTTACAACCCTTCCAATGACAGTCAATGTTACAACCCTTCCAATGACAGTCAATGTTACAACACTTCCAATGATAGTCATTGACACAACACTTCCAATGACAGTCAATGTTACAACGCTTCCAATGACAGTCATTGTTACAACGCTTCCAATGACAGTCATTGACACAACGCTTCCAATGACAGTCATTGACACAACACTTCCAATGACAGTCAATGTTACAACGCTTTCAATGACAGTCAATGTTACAACACTTCCAATGACAGTCATTGACACAACACTTCCAATGACAGTCAATGTTACAACGCTTCCAATGACAGTCATTGACACAACACTTCCAATGACTGTCAATGTTACAACGCTTCCAATGGCAATCAATGTTACAACACTTCCAATGACAGTCAATGTTACAACACTTCCAATTATAGTCATTGACACAACACTTCCTATGACAGTCAATGTTACAACGCTTCCAATGACAGTCATTGTTACAACACTTCCAATGACAGTCAATGTTACAACGCTTCCAATGACAGTCAATGTTATAACACTTCCAATGACTGCCATTATTACAACACTTCCAATGACAGTCATTGTTACAACCCTTCAAATGACAGTCATTGTTACAACGCTTCCAATGACAGTCATTGACACAACGCTTCCAATGACAGTCATTGACACAACACTTCCAATGACAGTCATTGACGCAACACTTCCAATGACAGTCAATGTTACAACACTTCCAATGACAGTGAATTTTACAACACTTCCAATGACAGTCAATGTTACAGCACTTCTAAAGCCCGTCATTGTTACAACACTTCCAATGACAGTCAATGTTACAACACTTCCAATGGCAGTCATTGACACAACGCTTCCAATGACAGTCATTGACACAACACTTCCAATGACAGTCAATGTTACAACGCTTCCAATGACAGTCATTGACATAACGCTTCCAATGACAGTCAATGTTACAACGCTTTCAATGACAGTCAATGTTACAACACGTCCAATGACAGTCATTGACACAACACTTCCAATGACAGTCAATGTTACAACGCTTCCAATGGCAATCAATGTTACAACACTTCCAATGACAGTCAATGTTACAACACTTCCAATGACAGTCATTGACACAACACTTCCAATGACAGTCAATGTTACAACACTTCCAATGACAGTTAATGTTACAACACTTCCAATGACATTCATGGACACAACACCTCCAATGACAGTCATTGTTACAACACTTCCAATGACAGTCAATGTTACAACACTTCCAATGACAGTCAATGTTACAACGCTTCCAATGACAGTTAATGTTACAACACTTCCAATGACAGTCATTGACACAACACTTCCAATGACAGTCAATGTTACAACACTTTCAATGACAGTCAATGTTACAACACTTCCAATGACAGTCATTGACACAACACTTCCAATGACAGTCATTGACACAACACTTCCAATGGCAGTCATTGACGCAACATTTCCAATGACAGTCAATGTTACAACACTTTCAATGACTGTCAATTTTACAACACTTCCAATGACAGTCAATGTTACAACACTTCCAATGACAGTCAATGTTACAACACTTCCAAAGCCCGTCATTGTTACAACACTTCCAATGACAGTCAATGTTGCAACACTTCCAATGGCAGTCATTGACACAACGCTTCCAATGACAGTCATTGACACAACACTTCCAATGACAGTCAATGTTACAACGCTTCCAATGACAGT
The DNA here is from genome assembly GCA_034401795.1 of Chaetoderma sp. LZ-2023a. Lineage (NCBI taxonomy): Eukaryota > Metazoa > Mollusca > Caudofoveata > Chaetodermatida > Chaetodermatidae > Chaetoderma > Chaetoderma sp. LZ-2023a. The sequence goes on along the minus strand of CM067369.1, from coordinate 267,660,503 downwards.
CATTGACACAACGCTTCCAATGACAGTCATTGACACAACACTTCCAATGACAGTCAATGTTACAATGCTTCCAATGACAGTCAATGTTACAACACTTCCAATGACAGTCATTGACACAACACTTCCAATGACAGTCAATGTTACAACACTTCCAATGGCAGTCATTGACACAACACTTCCAATGACAGTCAATGTTACAACGCTTCCAATGACGGTCATTGACACAACGCTTCCAATGACAGTCAATGTTACAACACTTCCAATGACAGTCAATGTTACAACGCTTCCAATGTCAGTCATTGACACAACACTTTCAATGACAGTCAATGTTACAACGCTTCCAATGACAGTCAATGTTACAACACTTCCAATGACAGTCAATGTTACAACACTTCCAATGACAGTCAATGTTACAACACTTCTAAATCCCGTCATTTTTACAACACTTCAGATGACAGTCTTTGTTACAACACTTCCAATGACAGGCATTGCCACAACACTTCCAATGACAGTCATAGTTACAACACTTTTAAAGCCCGTCATTGTTACAACACATCTAAAGCCCGTCATTGACACAACTCTTCCAATGACAGTCATTGTTACAACAATTCAAAAGCCCGTCATTGTTATAACACTTCCAATGACAGTCAATGTTACAACACTTCCAATGGCAGTCATTAACACAACACTTGCAATGACTGTCAATTTTACAACACTTCCAATGACAGTCAATGTTACAACACTTCCAATGACAGTCAATGTTACAACACTTCTAAAGCCCGTCATTGTTACAACACTTCCAATGACAGTCAATGTTACAACACTTCCAATGGCAGTCATTGACACAACGCTTCCAATGACAGTCATTGACACAACACTTCCAATGACAGTCAATGTTACAACGCTTCCAATGACAGTCATTGACACAACGCCTCCAATGACAGTCATTGACACAACACTTCCAATGACAGTCAATGTTACAATGCTTCCAATGACAGTCAATGTTACAACACTTCCAATGACTGTCATTGACACAACACTTCCAATGACAGTCAATGTTACAACACTTCCAATGGCAGTCATTGACACAACACTTCCAATGACAGTCAATGTTACAACACTTCCAATGACAGTCAATGTTACAACACTTCCAATGACAGTCAATGTTACAACGCTTCCAATGACGGTCATTGACACAACGCTTCCAATGACAGTCAATGTTACAACACTTCCAATGACAGTCAATGTTACAACACTTCCAATGACAGTCAATATTACAACGCTTCCAATGATAGTCATTGACACAACACTTTCAATGACAGTCAATGTTACAACGCTTCCAATGACAGTCAATGTTACAACACTTCCAATGACAGTCAATGTTACAACACTTCCAATGACAGTCAATGTTACAACACTTCTAAAGCCCGTCATTGTTACAACACTTCCGATGACAGTCTTTGTTACAACACTTCTAATGACAGTCATTGCCACAACGCTTCCAATGACAGTCATAGTTACAACACTTTTAAAGCCCGTCATTGTTACAACACATCTAAAGCCCGTCATTGACACAACACTTCCAATGACAGTCATTGTTACAACACTTCAAAAGCCCATCATTGTCACAACACTTCTAAAGCCCATCATTGCTACAACACTTCTAAAGCCCTTCATTGACACAATAGCAATACACTTCTAAAGCTCGTCATTGTTACAACATTTCTAAAGCCCTTCATTGATACAATACTTCCAATGACAGTCAATGTCAATACACTTCTAAAGCCCGGCATTTTTACAACACTTCTAAAGCTCGTCATTGTTACAAAACTTCTAAGGTTCTTCATTGTTACAACCCTTCTAAACCTCTTCATTGTTACAACACTTCCAATGACAGACATTGTTACAACACTTCTAAAGCCCGTTATTGTTACAACACTTCTAAACCACGTCATTGTTACAACACTTCTAAAGCCTGTCATTGTTACAACACTTCTAAACTTCGTCATTATTACAACACGTCTAAACCTCTTCATCATTACAACACTTCTAAACCACGTCATTGTTACAACACTTCTAAAACTCCTCAGTGTTGCAAGACTTCTAAACCTCTTCATTGTTAAGTAGTAGTTATAATAAGGCTGCCAGAACAGAGGGCTGTCAGAACAGAGGATCGCCGATCGGCGGCTGCAGGAGGGAGGTGGGCTGTCAGAACAGAGGCGTGATAACATTGCAGCAGCTCGTTCAAGCACCCATTTAGAAACACATTCTTAGTGGTATACCAGTCACCTGTGATCACCCACACATTACATGGTCCGAACACCCATTTAGAGACACACATTCTACATGGTATACCGATCACACACTACAGGTCTAATCATCTAGAGACGAATCTGATCAACATGAGTGATTCTCCCGGCCTAATAGTGGACAAAGTTTCTTGCCATTTACAGCCACCACACACACCCCCCCCCTAGAACTATGGAGTGGCATGCATGATGTAGGCTGTGTAGCATGGCGGAAAAGGTGGCAAGCTCATTACATGACCAGGGCGACTATGCAAATATACCGCTTGAGACCTGGCGTGCTTCTCCTGACCTTATGATCCTAACATTAGTAGACGAGTTACTCGCCCGAAATCCACCAAAAGTACAGGAGTTAAGAAGATATCTGCTGACAGAAATGGCATTAACGCAATTATGGAAGTATTTAGATCATCTGCAATGATCTAGATGTTGTCAAGGTTAAAGAAGCAAGCCCGACAATCCGGGTGCATTCTACTCTAATCTCTCCCAGTTTCATCGAGCCCAAATTTTTTACCATCTCTAGTTGGATATCATACATGGAACGCTGAGAAGATGACATTCTGATGTTCATCGGAACAGCTTACGCTCTGCCTAAGAGGCCTAGGACAACGTATCCTATGCTCTCCAGAGCGAGACTGCTCAAACAAACACGTACTCACGACCAGTGTCACATCGGCGTGAGGAAATTACCCACAAGACCTTCCAGCTGCCTTGGAAACGCTCACTTGGCAGAACACTAAAGTGCCTACCATCTGCACCATGGCAGACTCGAGCATGTTCACAAGTGACACAGAGGATCTGGTGCCACCTCAGCTGCAGACAACCACGTCCATACCTTTCTACATCATAGAAGTGGCAGGCAGACTCAGTTTCCTCACGTGGGTGAAATCAGTCATAGATGTTTTTCCATAAATAGTCACAGAAGGGTTTGTACTGAGGCTCATCTCGGAAGTCGGCCCACATGGCAACTAATAGCATGGCTGTCTGTGAAGCAGCCACCACAGGTATGAGCAGTAGTATAACCAGCATCCTGTACATGGAGGGTTAAACCGAACAAGGTGAACCCTTCGAGAAACATCTGTGTCAGATCGAGCCCTGTGCTGGCCTCGATGCCGATCTTCATCCCATTTGGGGCAAGTCTTAGCTGCTTCACTTTACCACCAGCTAGAAGCCGCAGCTCTATCACAATGGGTGTTGTTTGCAGACTTGTGAGTCCGACATGCTCGAGCAGCTTCACTGAGCCCTTCGCCTTCGAGGAATATGACAAACCCTCTATCCGCAGGATGCCATCCTGAATATTGATGGCTTCCTCTGGTCCATCAAAGGGGCGACGCAGCAGGAGCTTTCATCCAGTGACCCCAATCCTATGACCTACTACAACTAGGGTTGTGCCCTGTCCTATATAGGTCAAGAAAGATGTGCCCCTGTTGTGAAGATTCCGGACCATGCCATCCTTCTTCATAATGGGGGAGAGTGGGGTGACCTCCAGATCAATAACCGCTGGAGGTCCATATAGTGGCACCTATGCTCGCCAATTACCACCAGGTCTAGAGTGGTACCACACGGCGTTCTTTTCGAAGACTACCTGCAGCTGCATGCTTCACAGTCGGCTCTAAGACATGAAAGCTGAGGTCAGTGTCCAACTTGTTAACATCCTCAACCTTGTCTAGTGACTGTTCTATCAGGGGCTGGAGGATGAACTTCTTCGAGAAGTCATAGCCGAACACTATTTTGTCTCCATCCCTCTGTCAATGCAGTGGTTCCTTCGAGACATCCTTTAGGTCAGTGAGCAGCTCTACACCATCTCCACCGACGGGATGGAGGGAGAATGTCTTGGAGTCTGCCCCATTTTGGAGGACAAACGACTTGCCATCGCTTTCTTTGACCTTGGCAGCATCAACGTCATACACGTCCATGAGATCAGCTAGACTGGTCGAGTGAGCAAATATGGGTGCCATTGTTTATACCTATATAGGGGTTTAAATGGAGTGTATAGCCATGCCGATTGTTCGTTTGTTACTCCAAAACGGGGAGAATGTCATTAGACCATCTCTAGTTGGTAGACATGCGGTTCAGTATCGCATAGAATGGGTTCTCTTCAAGGTAGCTCAGCATTCCGCCATATACATACACGCTGATGTGTTACATCTACCACCAGGAAGTACCTACCACAGCTCACTGACTGAACTAGGGTTAGACATGATAGAATATCTGCCAGCAGCCACCAGCAAACTGTGGAAAGCGATCAGCCCAAACATGTTCACCCACGTAAATCACCTGTTTGACAGTCCACCATTAGTCTATATGCCAGCATGGATGGTCTGTTGGGTGCCCAATTAGAGTTTACGCTGCTACTACTTATTAACCTATGATCATGATATCATATCAGAACTATCAGGCATTTGCCAAGATGTGGAAAAAGGGGATAGAGGAACAGCCACACACCTTCTCCAGGATGGTAGATATAGCGGTATAGGAAATGCATTGTCGACAAGAAGGCGAGCGACTGTAGTGGGTGAGCTGGTAGGAACAGAATGCCAGAGAGGCAAGGAGGCGAAGGGTCTACAACTCAGTTCAAGAATATGAGAGTCTCATCCAGCAGGAGGAGGGCGTTGTAGGGCCAAACGTGTATGATATGATTATTTGGATGACGAGTGTGATGAGTCTGTAGAGGTCTTGCAGTGGGAATAGGAGAAGTATAAATCCGAGAAATTCCACCAACGGCAGGCATACTATCAGAGTGACAAGCTGAAGTTCCAGATGTCAGGGCTGCGCAAACTACTGGCCCATGACATTATGCTGGATTAGATGAGGGGTGTATGAGTGAGGTATGCTTCTACACCAACAAGCTCGTTCGGTTCACCAGACTCTCCAAGACGAATCCCACAATGACTCATCAACAGATGCTACAGGTGATGGTACGAGTTTAAGACCTGGGTATACCATGGCTAAATCGGAGTGGCGAAAGCAGCCTGAACTATATCCCACCCTGGCAGCTGAGGAGGGTGGTACAGTCCATGGCTGTCGACACCAGCAGATTGACACCATCAGACAGAATCTCATCCACGAGACAGAAAAGTACCGCAGAACACGCAGGTTGTTTTAAAATAGCCTACAACATACTAGCACACAGAACCACAGCTGCAGGTGTGATTGAGGCCAGTGCTGGTGTGGCCGCCATTGCCACCCTCACTACAGGGGTGGGTGCTACTGTTGCTATCCCGCTCGGTGGCGTGACCCTTGCTGCTGATGTCCTGGTCACTGGCTTGGCGGTTGGACAGCGTCAGATCACCAGGAAGCTGGAGAAACGTGCTAAGTATGTAACACTGGCACAGAGCAGCCAACGGGCTATCGACGAGTCAGCAAAACTCTCGAGGATGGGCAGGTCAGTGATAAAGATTACCACTATATATTGAAGCTCCAAACCCTGTACCGCACAGAGAAACCTAATGTACGCCAGCAATATCTCAAAGGCTCCATTGGGTGGGTGGACATGAAGGAGTTAAAAAACATGATGCTGCAGTGGAGCCACATCGAAGATCTCTATGGTGTCAAATAGTATGTTGTGTCCACGGCTGGAACAGTGGCTTTAAGATGACTGCTATAGATGGTCCCAACGATCCTCATGACAATTGACCAGAACCAACCGCCCCTCCTCGGGTACATTCTGGACCCGCTCGAGAGCTGGACTATATACCAGATCTAACACCTATTTTGATCACAGTCGACGGGCGGTCACGCATCAGTATCTCCATCAATCTACGACCACTGACAAAGCTTGCAATCACCATCAAGGATGCGAAGAAAGCTCATACCTGGATGACAGGCCCGAATCTCTCATTCTGGAACCAACAACTGAACTTGGTGAGACAAATCCTCCATGAGCTGGACGCAAGCCTGCCTTATGTGACTGATTTCAACCCAAAGCCCACGGAAACCGATGGCTACAGCCTCTCAGCAGCCAGTAGACTCCAGCGAGAGTGCAACGCCCACTCAGAGTATCGGTGGCGTAGTAGTGACAACAATGGCCTGGGCATTATGGATGGCTACCCTAGACGAGACTATCAGGCTTCTCCTATCAGACACCATGGAAAATCGGCTGTTGGAAGACAGCGACGTTCTCATTCGATCCAGACTCAGAGCTCGGAGCGAGGGTGCAGAATATGCACATAACCAGCATCAGGCAAGACCACTCAGATGCCTGAAAATATGTTATCCCACACGCAACCTCAGGGATTACACCAGCGAGGATCGATTGAATCAACCAATCCTTAGAAGCATTATCTTATTGTCTTCTGATGGCCCAGACCAAAGGTGCGCCACTCTATAGATGGGGTGAGTGGCAAAGAGGTGCAGGCTATGTTCAGCAGACCAATCGAGGATATGATTATCATTGTAGACCCTAGCAACCTCATTGGCAAGTTCCAGCAAGCCTTACCGAAGGCCCGCCGCCAGTTGGACTTTGTCATATCTCCACAGCTGCGGCTTAATCCGAGCAATCTGATCGTGAATTTCGAGGACCTGGTGGTCAGGGGTTATAACAACATGATAGTGGAGGGATATTCCCATGGGGTCCACTTTGGGATTAATACTGGCATCAACTGGGCCAAGCATGTCGTCCTGACGTGCATGACACCTAGGTCCCCGTGGTCTCCTATGAGGGCCAGTGCTACCATTGTTCCGACTGTCATACCGACACACATAGTGCTGGATGACAAACGGCGACCCGTGCTGACACCCACCACCCTGCCCGGCAGTGCTAGCAGGACGATAGCCCTACGAGTGGTGTCAGGTCTGGATATTGCTGTGCTCATCACCAGTCTTCTCCGCCACTAGTAGATCCAGCTCTTCGAGCAATAGATCATCCTGACTCTCCGGTGCGGGAGTCGTGGCAAATGAGATTGCCTGAACTAGCGTGGCCTGCCCAACAGCCCCCAAATACACTGTCAGCATATACACCCAAGGACTGTATGGTTCGGTGGTACAGCCTTTTTCCAGCTTGTAGTCGTGCAGAGCCTTATTCAACTCAGATTCGGGGGATGCCATTGATGCCTGCAACTGCTGGAACACGTCTGACAGATACTCTCTACCCTTGTAGAATCGCTTAGTATGCAGGGGCTGCTCTACGGCACTGCCGGCCATATTGAGGTATTCGACGAAGCAGATCTGCCCCTTACCAAATCCTAGGTAGAGATTCACAGCTGTCAGCTCCTCTGTTACCTCAGCGTTAGAGAGTTGGGCGAGCTCATCTGGTGACTTGTTCTTGTAGCCCTTCAATTTGGTTTGGAAGACGTCATAGTACTTAGGGCATAGGTCCATGGTTTAAACCTCAATGTATAGTACTATGGATAATCCCGAGTACCTATCTAAGCAGGAGACAGATGCAGACTGGTTAGAGCTGCTTAGCGTTCTCGGGGTAGAGCATACACATTTAAATGTGTTGTATACTCAGGGCCTAAACAATGACGTCAATGGTACAGATTATAAAGCAACTCCCGGAGAGCCAGGTGAGTCTCCAGAATGTGGAGAAGCTGCTCAAAAGCAAGACCCAGCAGCTACTGGCACAGGCTAAGCCCCTTGCCATTCATGTCGCCAGTAACGTGGCCGCGAATGTGGCCCTGGTAACGATGACGGGTGGTAATGAGGTTATTCCTGCTGCTCGAGCCACTGTCCTCACTACAGTGGCGAGTTGTCGACCACTGTCTAGGAATAACACATCCCATCTCAAAGATCGCCTTTGGTGGCGCCTCATATACTGCTGCCGCCAAGATTATGGGCGAACGCATTCCTATAATGGAAGCCATGGTTCTAGGGTCAGCAACGAGTGCTATGGCTGAGATCATCGTGGCCCATGCCTAGCTTTAAGACGGGTATATATAATGGAAGCCTGGCAGGTCCATGACACAACAGTAGCCTATGAGGCATGGAGGGATATGCCAGCGTGAGTAGCGCATAGTCGATCATGCGGACTGAGGATTTCCAATTCCCAGAAATGCTGGATAGCCCACAAGGCATGCCCCTGCGCAGAGGGACAGTATCCAAAGCACTGCTACTTCTTCCCTTCGGCCCACTGCCTGGTCTACCTACGCCTATCTGTTTCCGCAGTTCTCACTGGATACGACTATGTTTAAGCTGCTATATATACCCAGCAATGTCTCTATCACTTACAGACCTAGAAAGCCAGAAGATTGGAGAGTTGGCCCACTTAGGTGAGGCATGCCACAGCTCAGAGGACACCGTTGCCCCCATCTCCTCCATGGACTTCGATGAAAAGGGTAAACCACAGGTAATCCGTGGTACCATACTGGCCAGAGACGTCATCGGAGATGTACAATCCATAGGAGCCTCGGCCCTTAACAGTGCCACTGCTGTATACAAAGGCATCACACTGGAGGACAGGCTAATTGTCAAAGGTGCCCTTGGGACGAGTGATGAAGGAGCCATCAAGATGTTGGCTGAATCACAGGCACATGAGCTCGTTTAGAACCTGCTCAAGAGCAGCAGCTTCATCCGACTGGGTGGAAATAATCTAAAGATTGGTAGGATCACGGTCAGTGATGTTAGCATCGATGGTGAAAAGGGGCTGCCTCTAAACTCCAACTCCCTAAGGTAAAGAAGACAGGGTTCTTTGGTCTGCCGTTTAAGACCTCTTAAATAGATATGGCCTCAGGTGCTTGCCTCATATGGATACTCGATGTTCTAGACACTGCTACTGATACAGGCCATCTGCACTACCATCTCAGCTGTTGTTGGGATTTCATGCTCGACACATCCATCACATCGTTTGTCTCGGCCGGTGATACAACGATGCCAGTCCTGCAGGCAATAGAGCTCATACAGGAAGTGCTTCCATTTAAGCTCCCAGATATAGACGAGGCTACAGCCAAACTGGCCGATGCTGGGCAGGTGGTACTGATCATCACCCCTTCGGGACACGGAAAAAACATCTTGTTGGGCGCCTTGCTGGCAGAACATCTACATGAGCGCTACATACTCCTGGTGTCCGACTCTGCCACTGACGCTGTCGACGACAATGACCAGTGGTATAAGGGCCCAATAGCCAAGATGCGGAACCTACAACCACTAATGGAGCAGCTGCTAGCATCTCTACTGACAGACCCACTTGTTCTAGTAATCGATGACCCCACAATGGACCAGAAGACGGTCACCTACCTCAGCGACATCACAAGGTGCATCCGTCACACCAAGAACACTGTCTTCATCCTCTTTCAGACATACACTCATGAGATATCATATATGACAGCCTGACCCTCAATGAGACCAAACAGGACTATGTTGCGGGAGTACAGAGGGTGGGTCAATGGTACCAATTCATCTTCAGCAACAAGGAGACAGGTGAGCTGCCACACTTCAAGCCTTCTCTGGAGAAAGCAGAAACTTCAGCTACAAGTTGGATCCAGCCAGGAAGCTAAAGCGAAAGTGTTAGCCCAGGGAAGCTGAGCTGCGAGGGTAGCAGTAGCAGCGGGGATGCTTTTTCAGGGTCGAGGAACTTCGTCAGAAGCTTGAGGAACTTCTTTAGAAGCTTGAGGAACTTCTTCAGAAGCTTGAGGAACCTCTTCAGACGCTTGAGGAACTTCTTCAGAAGCTTAAGGAACTTCGTCATAACTTTGAGGAACTTCTTCAGAAGCTTGAGGAACTTCATCATAAGCTTGAGGAACTTCGCCAGCTTGAAACTTTATCCACTGAGGTTCAGATGCCCTGACTCTATTCCTCTGAAACCTCTCACGGAAGACCCACTTCAGCCATGACGTCTTAGCATCTGACTTGAGAACAGTTTTGATGAGGTATTCCTGGTAGTTCATGGTGGGGAATATTCTAAACGCTGCATCGTCTCTCACCAGCCGCTTGCACATTACTTTGTTGACGATGTGCTCTCAACGCCCTCCTTCCAGTCCTCGGTCCACCACTCCTCTCTACCTTCGGTGTGACAAGTGGCATGCCCAGCCTCACGGCCCTCAGTCAAAACTGTACCAATCTCCTCTCGGAAGTAATCTGTGGCTCCAGTCTTGAGATCATCCAGCATGTGGTGTTCAACATCAGTGTGGAGGTCGAATATGCTAACCAACTTGCGCGATCTGGCTGGTTGCTGTCTCTATCGACAGAAAATGAAGTCATATGCCCTACTCCGCCTGACCAGTGGCCACGAGGATCTCAACTTGGCACTCGAAGTTCAGTGCCATATCGGAGGAAGGGACATCCTGCCTAACCATGCTAACCAGCTCAGCTTTCATTTTGGGAACCTGCAAGGGGAGAGAGAGAGGGGGCACTCGACTGGTCGGAGTAATGGTGCTGTACTTTGGATATGGCAAGGTTCACTTCTCGCAAAATGGAGGTATTCAGCTTGAACACGCATAGAGAATAACTACAGCAGCTGTCCCAGCTACGTCCACTCCTACAGCAGCCACTGCCACTATGGACTCGGCCGTCTTCTGGCCTCTTAATGCCTCATAGTCGAGCGTCGGCTCAGAGAGCTTTACAGCCTCGTAGTACTCATCGAGACTCTCATCGGCCTCGTGGATGTTCTGGGTGGATGAACCTTTTGTAGCCGTCAGCGTGCCTCCCATGAGATCCCAGTTCGCCAATGCAAACATGCCTGCATTCAAGATTGCAGATGCCACGTTTATACAGGTGATTTAAACTCACCATATAATGAGCAGGAACTGCAAGCAATGTATGAATTGTAAGCTTTCGAGGATCGATTTGAGGACTACGATGAGGACAATGATGAGGATGCCTATGATGAGGACGCCTATGATGAGGACTATGAGGATGATGATGTAGGGCCAACAATTCTCTCCATGGAGTTGAGAAGATCGCTGAGGATATTCCAGCCATCACCTCGGGGCTAGGCACATTCTTTGGCATTGCCGGTCCATGGCTCCCATATGCTGCAATAGCACTCGCAGTCATCTGGGCTGCCGAACATTTAAGACGTGCTATATAGGATGGCTTCTCTGCATGGCCACGTTAATTGGCAAGGCTTTGTTGATAAGCTTTCTTTCAGTGACGCCACCAGCGCAGCAGAGATTAGACAGCGACGTTCACATATATTTGAAGAGGTGTTCATCGATAGTCGGATGAACGACGGTCATCTGTTCATCTGCCTACAGTTTATCCAAGCTGTACAGGAAAGGCCAGGAGTCGACGTCAGCGATGAAATCCGAGGTCCTGACAGCCTGCCTTGAAGATCTCTATTACCGGCCCAGCGGCTATTATCGCGAGCCTCACCAGCTGCTCGAGGCTGCACATCGCAAGGGTCATAGATTCACCTTGGAGATTGTTGGCCAGTGGCTTATCAGACATGCGATGTGACAGATCTACAGACCCCGTCCACGGCACATTCGGTATGCACACTTCGATGAACAGAGTCCATCAGGCTGATGTGCTGTTCCTTCCGCATGATCGGATCTGTTTCAGAGGAACATGCAAGACCTACAAGTACGCCCTCACCATTGTCGATGTCGCCAGTACATACAAGGCGGCATGCCTGTTCCAGATAAGTCCATGGGTCAGATGGCTGCCGGGTTCCAGAGTATCTATGAGTACCCGCAAAATCCCCTCCAGTGGCCAGAGTTGCTGCAAGTGGATGAGGGTAAGGAATTTAGAGGTGAAATTGCGGCCCCCATGCGGAAACATGGTGTGGCGGTTAGGCGATGCGAGGTGGGACATCACCGTGCCCAGGCTATCATCGAGTGGTGGAACCAGACACTGGCAGAGAGGCTGCTCCCTCATCAGTATGCTCAGGAGATGGCTATCCCAGAGGGCGGTCGTTCTATGGTATGGGTGAGAGGGTTGCCCATTTTAGTGGAGAGATCCAATGCCGAGGTGACTAGGCTGATAGAACAGAAGCCAATCAAGTCCATTCAGTAACCCTCTGTGAGCCGCGGTGCTCTGTTCAAAGGCTGTGCTCAGAGGACAGACTTCCATCCGATTCCTTGGTTCGGTATTTGTATGAGCCTGGCGAGTTGGAGGGTGGATGTAGGCAGGTGACTGACCCCAACTGGTCGATAGATGTACATAAGATTGACAGGTATGTGGAGACGGCTGGACAGCCTACGCTGTACTACCTAGCATGGTCAGAGAGCAATCCTAGGCGGCCATTTGTATGTGAGGAGCTTCAGCTTATCCCTAAAGACACCCAGATACCTCCACCCTGGAGAGTAGACATCCACCACTGACTGTCGGTTGAACATGTCACATGATGCTCATACCAGCAGCTCTTCGATGAAAGCATCCATTGGAGTGATGGCATTCTTGTGACCATAGGCCAGGTGTGAATACGATCGGGAGTGATCTATCGCTTTATATCTGAGGGGTTGAGGCTTGTTTTGGTCTGGTGGACCCTGTAAAGGTGGTGACCCTCACTTCGCAGCATGTCCATACCATGGTGGAAGACCTTTCGCTCGAAGAGGCATACCTTGTACTGCTCATGGCGAATCTTCTAGCCACAGCCCTGCGTGCACACTTTGCCTTCTTGACTTCCTGCTCATCAGACCACTTGATGGCATATGTATTCGGGCGCAGGCCAACAAACTCTTTTATTGGCACCCTGGCACGCTCATCATTCATCTTGCCCAGGACCTTCTTGTTGGCAATACTGTGCAGTGGGTGTGTTACTGGGTAGTCGCTTGTGTCATAGAGGTCGCTCCTTACAGTCATGTCAGTGTAGATGTCTTCTGTCTGAAGCGCCAGCAGGAGGCTGTCGGTGTCACTGTACAGGAGGTCACAGTTGGCACCATATAGTCGCTTCATCTCATTGTAGTAGAAGTCATAAATGAGATACTTCGAGAGGTCCAGGATGGACATTCCCATATAAACAGGGAGGTTCCGCAGCAGGCTCGTCTTGCACATGTGGAGAGCAGCTAGATCATCATCGAACACCTTCGCCTGGGAGAAGTTAGGCCTGGCTATTAGGCGGCGCAACTTGTCCTCCTCGGATGACTGCACCAGCTTGACATCCACTCACTTGTGTAAGTTCTCCATGATCTTACCGAAGACAGCTTTATACATCAGCTTGAAGAGATCCTTCTCAAAGTCGCTGTTGGCCTTCTTACGGAGCTCGGTGTTGAGTCGGATGTAAGGCTCCATCCACGGCGACTGATTGAAGCGTAGAACCCCGTGCACCTTCTTCAACCTCATACCCAGACTGAGGTAGAGCTTCAGGTTGCGGCAGTGGAGAATGTACTGTTCTTTGTCTCTCAGGTTAGGCACCAGTTTTTCTGCTGCCGTCTCCACTATCGACTCGCCCAATGTACACTGATATTCTGAGAGCCACTCACCCTTCACCTTCATCCGTTCAGGCGCCAGTGGTTAGGCATTGTGCATGTCATGCAGCTCTTGTGGGTACTTAAGGTCAACCTCTAGGATGTAGCCCTTTTCATCATTATTGGGATGTTGTGTAATCTATTTGACATCAATGTCCTCCACCCACTCAAACACCCCAGTCGGTAGGTATTGGTTCATTGCCCAGCCATAGAGAGTGTTAGCATCCAGATACATGATGTGGTTTGTCGGTTGTTGTGGATTATATTCTGCTATGTATTGGTTGTTTACCTTACCATAGCGTGTGCTGACCATTAATACACCACCCCTGAGTCCTTTTTCTATGAAGAGATGCATGTCATAGTCAGTGAGGAGCTCCAGCTCCACACCTGTCTTCCTTAGAAGTGCATCCCAGCTCAGCCCCAGGCTTGTGTAATAGTGTGCTGGGTCAAGACAATACTGCTGGAGGCATGTGATGCAAGGAGCAGCGTATCAGACCGCAGATAGAGGTCATGATAGTCACCCATGGTCTGGCTGCCGAACTGGGCCCAGACAGCATGTGCACGGTTATAGTCGCTGTCAGATATTCCCTCGCCAGAGGGTTTACTGTAGAAAGCAGCTTGAGGTTGGAGAGAGGTCTCATTGAAACGGTGCCATCCATCCATGTGCTCATAGGTGTATACACCCTTGTGGAGCAGGAGCTCATGCTTGGCAGTGTTAGGTTCATACTGTTTTATAAGTGGGAACGTTGTGGAACTAGCTACCAGCTTGTCAAGTGATGCTGGGAGGAACTGGGCCGAGTCGATGAACCACAGCCGACGAAGGCTGAAGAAGATGTACGTCTCCATATTGTTGGGGATGCAGTTGATCTGTACCTCTCTTTTGGAGATGGCCTGCATGATGAGGTGAGAATCATACCCACACAGGTTGTGGAACACGACCAGGATGGTGGTGGTTCTAGAGCTACGGCGCAGTTTCAGATTACACACATTGTGTGCTGCTCCCCGATAGAGACCAGTGATGTGACAGTGATCTCTGACACTGTCCCTATCTAATGATTTGTCGCACGCGTGGAAACTGACCACGGTTTTATGATCTCCACCATCCTCTGCCGAGCATTGCCATTATCTTCTCCTTTTCCCGTGCCAATCGATTCAGAAAGTGGTTAGCTGCATCTTCTCGATACAGTACTGGTTGTTTGCTGACACCATCACAGTGGACCACAATGTATGAAAATCCACAGATCTCATGGTATTGCATTTTCTGTGTGCTGCTCTGAGCCGGATTCGCCTCTGGCCCCTCAATCTTGGTTGTTTGGGCTTCAAAGTCGGCATAGATGATGAATGGCACCTTGAGTTGCTTGTGGTAGTTGGTGAACTGTTCCATCTTCCTGTCCTCTGTAGGCATTCTTATGCGCATTGGTCAGCCACTGATGCCGCAGGACTCTGGTTTGTGCTTGATGAAAAGGTCTTCATGAGAATAACAGAGGAGACACCGCTCAGAGAAGTGCTTTCTCCCTTTATACCGACTCTGATCATAGAGCAGGTCCTTAATCCAGGTATGGTGTTGCTTGTCACCCTTCTCGATAAGCAGCAGATTTGTCCTTGGAATGACGGGATCAGCCTCACTCAGCTACAATGGGTAGACACCCTTGTCATGCCCGAATGCATTAATATTAGGCCAGGCCATTCTGCCGGTCAACACCCTTAAGCTGGTGGAGAGGGGTTGGAGAGTCCACATCGCTGACGTCAAGGCTGTCCCAGTGCCCTAAATACTCCGATGTTTGCTGGGGATTACTGTCTGCAGGATAAGCAGCATCCATGAGAGACCAGCGAAGACAGTGGTCATCATCCTTATTCTGGACATTAACCATGGCACATTTTTGCTTAAACGAAGTGGGGAGATCGATGTAGGGCCCACCACGTAGTAGTTGATATCTGGCGATTTTGAGGTACAATGTATCAACCTGGTCGACTGCCCAGCCAGAACCCTTGCGGGTGTAGTTCTCAAGGCCTTGCAGCGCCTTGGCTTTGGCCTCCTTCACAGCCTCGTTAATATCGCTAGCCTTCAGGATGGCACGCTGCTTAGCCCAGAGCGAAAGATCTGTGGTGACCTCTGTCCCATCATTCGTCTCCTTGTGGAGGGTGATCTTGAGACCAAGACAGAACTTCACCCCCTTCAGACAGACAGACAGACAGACTGTTTGCAAAACAAGTTGTCCAGCGTGCTCTACTATCTGGCAATACTGTTTACATTTACTACGGCCTATTAAATATATAGCGAGATTTGAACCGGTGATATAACGAATAATAATAACGAATTATCCATCTCAGCCATACATGCATTAACAAAAATAACCTAGATTTAGCTGATAACCTGTTATGCGTTATCTATGATATGAAATTAATATCCTGTTAGGAAAAATCTGTACACATATTATAGACTACTGTAATATCCTTGTTTATGTCTATATCCTTTGTAACAGTATTGCCGTTTGTAGTTATTTTATGAGGATAGTATTAATTCGGTAAGAACTGTAGTGTGTGTAATTTTGTATGTGATTGGGAGTAATATTTTACGAATTCGCACCAGTTTCACAGAGCAGAGGGAATATATGCCTACAGATTGCCATTAGTAACGCCAGTAAGCATACATGTATACATATTATAGACTGCTGTAGACTGTTGTCAATAATTTCAAAATGTAGTTGTCAGTGCGTTATCAGTCTGCTTGATCTGTTTGCTATTTTTGCACAACAATTCCTAAAGATAAATGTCATTATTTCTGGCCTAGTTATTGGTTCCCTGTTGGATCAATTCATAACGGCGCCAAAATAAACCATGGTTCAAATCTTTCTAAAGACCTCAGCTAGATTGTACGCAGGTTCGAAACAAAATTCAAAGGGTACGCACTAGTGTAGGGGTAAAATGACTAGAAATAGGAGCAACGGGAACCCCATAAAACTCCCGCAGGAAAGAGAAGGGAGAGAGAGAGCGGGACCGGCCAGAGGCTGACGATAATGCGGGATTTGTCCCGGGCAGTGGGGTATAGGAGTTTTATAGGTGTTCTTTTGTTTGCTGTAACATTATCACGCCTCTGTTCTGACAGCCCACCTCCCTCCTGTAGCCGTCGATCGACGATCCTCTGTTATGACAGCCCTCTGTTCTGGCAGTCTTATTATATCTACTATTTTGTTACAACACTTCAAAAGCCCGCCATTGTTATAACACTTCTAAGGCATATCATTGTTACAAAATTTGTAAAGTTCTTCATTGTTACAACACTTTAAACCTCTTCATAGTTACAACACTTCCAAAGTCCATACTTGTTACAACACCTCTAATGTTCTTCATTGTTGCAACACTTCTAAAGCTCTTCATTGTTACAACACTTCAAATGACAGACATTGTTACAACACTTCTAAAGCCCATCATTGTTACAACACCTCTAAAGGTCATCATTGTTGCAACACTTCTAAAGCTCTTCATTGTTACAACACTTCCAATGACAGACATTGTTGCAACACTTCTAAAGCCCATCATTGTTACAACACCTCTAAAGGTCATCATTGTTGCAACACATCTAAAGCTCTTCATTGTTACAACGCTTCTAATGACAGACATTGTTACAACTCTTCTTCTAAAGCCCGTCATTGACACAACACTTCTAAAGCCCGTCATTGTTACAACACTTCTAAACCTCGTCATTGTTACAACACTTCTAAACCTCGTCATTGTTACAACACTTCTAAACCTCGTCATTGTCACAACACCTCTAAATCGCCATCATTGTTACAACACTTCTAAACCTCGTCATTGTTACAACACTTCTAAACCCCGTCATTGTTACAACACTTCTAAATCTCGTCATTGTTACAACACTTCTAAATCCCCATGATTGTTACAACACTTCTAAAGCCCGTCATTGTTACAACACTTCTAAACCTCGTCATCGTCACAACACGTCTAAACCTCGTCATTGTTACTACACTTCTAAATCCCATCATTGTTACAACACTTCTAAACCTCGTCATTGTCACAACACTTCTAAAGCCCATCATTGTTACAACACTTCTAAAGCCCGTAATTGTCACAACACTTCTAAAGCCCATCATTGTCACAACACTTCTAAAGCCAGTCATTGTTACAACACTTCTAAAGCCCTTCATTGACACAACACTTCCAATAACAGTCAATGGCAATACACTTCTAAAGCTCGTCATTGTTACAACACTTCTAAAGCCCATCATTGTTACAACACTTCTAAACCTTGTCATTGTTACAACACTTCTAAAGCCCTTCATTGACACAACACTTCCAATAACAGTCAATGGCAATACACTTCTAAAGCTCGTCATTGTTACAACACTTCTAAAGCCCATCATTGTTACAACACTTCTAAACCTTGTCATTGTTACAACACTTCTAAAGCCCGTCATTGACACAACACTTCTAAAGCCCATCATTGTTACAACACTTCTAAACCTCGTCATTGTTACAACACTTCTAAAGCCCATCATTGTTACAACACTTCTAAACCTTGTCATTGTTACAACACTTCTAAAGCCCGTCATTGCTACAACACATCTAAAGCCCATCATTGTTACAACACTTCTAAACCTCGTCATTGTTACAACACTTCTAAAGCCCTTCATTGTTACAACACTTCTAAAGCCCGTCATTGTTATAATAATTCTAAAGCCCATCATTGTTACTACACTTCTAAGACCTCGTCATTGTTACAACACTTCTTTAGCCCTTCATTGTTACAACACTTCTAAACCTCGTCATTGTTGCAACACTTCTAAACCCCGTCATTGTTACAACACTTCTAAATCTCGTCATTGTTACAACACTTCTAAATCCCCATGATTGTTACAACACTTCTAAAGCCCGTCATTGTTACAACACTTCTAAACCTCGTCATCGTCACAACACGTCTAAACCTCGTCATTGTTACTACACTTCTAAATCCCATCATTGTTACAACACTTCTAAACCTCGTCATTGTCACAACACTTCTAAAGCCCATCATTGTTACAACACTTCTAAAGCCCGTAATTGTCACAACACTTCTAAAGCCCATCATTGTCACAACACTTCTAAAGCCAGTCATTGTTACAACACTTCTCAAGCCCTTCATTGACACAACGCTTCCAATAACAGTCAATGGCAATACACTTCTAAAGCTCGTCATTGTTACAACACTTCTAAAGCCCATCATTGTTACACCACTTCTAAACCTTGTCATTGTTACAACACTTCTAAAGCCCATCATTGTCACGACACTTCTAAACCTCGTCGTTGTTACAACACTTCTAAAGCCGATCATTGTTACAACACTTCTAAAGCCCATCATTGTTACAACACTTCTAAACCTCGTCATTGTTACAACACTTCTAAAGCCCTTCAATGACACAACACTTCCAATAACAGTCAATGGCAAAACACTTCTAAAGCTCGTCATTGTTACAACACTTCTAAAGCCCATCATTGTTCCAACACTTCTAAACCTTGTCATTGTTACAACACTTCTAAAGCCCGTCATTGCTACAACACTTCTAAAGCCCATCATTGTTACAACACTTCTAAACCTCGTAATTGTTACAACACTTCTAAAGCCTTTCATTGTTACAACACTTCTAAAGCCCGTCATTGTTATAACAATTCTAAAGCCCATCATTGTTACTACACTTCTAAAACCTCGTCATTGTTACAACACTTCTTTAGCCCTTCATTGTTACAACACTTCTAAACCTCGTCATTGTTACAACACTTCTAAACCTCGTCCTTGTTACAACACTTCTAAAGCCCTTCATTGACACAACACTTCCAATAACAGTCAATGGCAATACACTTCTAAAGCCCCCCATTGTTACAACACTTCTTAAGCCCATCATTGTTACAACACTTCTAAAGCGCATCATTGTTACAACACATCTAAAACCCATCATTGTTACAACACTTCTAAACCTCGTCCTTGTTACAACACTTCTAAAGCTCTTCATTGTTACAACACTTTTAAAGCCCGTAATTGTCACACCACTTCTAAAGCCCGTCATTGTTACAACACTTCTAAAGTGGCATTGTTACAATACTTCTAAAGCCCATCATTGTTACAACACTTCAAAAGCGCTTTATTGTTACTACACTTCTAAAGCCCGTCATTGTTATAACACTTCTAGACCTCGTCATTGTTACAACACTTCTAACGCTCTTCATTGTTACAACACTTCTAAAGCTCTTCATTGTTACAACGCCTCTAAAGCGGCATTGTTACAACACTTCTAAAGCTCTTCATTGTTACAACGCCTCTAAAGCTCTTCATTGTCACAACACTTCCAATAACAGTCAATGGCAATACACTTCTAAAGCTCGTCATTGTTACAACACTTCTAAAGCCCATCATTGTTACAACACTTCTAAACCTCGTCATTGTTACAACACTTCTAAAGCTCTTCATTGTTACAACAATTCTAAAGCCCGTCATTGTTATAACAATTCTAAAGCCCATCATTGTTACTACACTTCTAAACCTCGTCATTGTTACAACACTTCTAAAGCCCTTCATTGACACAACACTTCCAATAACAGTCAATGTCAATACACTTTTAAAGCCCCTCATTGTTACAACACTTCTAAAGCCCATCATTGTTACAACACTTCTAAAGCGCATCATTGTTACAACACTTCTAAAGCCCATCATTGTTACAACACTTCTAAACCTCGTCATTGTTACAACACTTCTAAAGCTCTTCATTGTTACCACACTTTTAAAGCCCGTAATTGTCACACCACTTCTAAAGCCCGTCATTGTTACAACACTTCTAAAGCGGCATTGTTACAATACTTCTAAAGCTCGTCAGTGTTACAACACTTCAAAAGCGCTTTATTGTTACAATACTTCTAAAACTCTTCATTGTTACACCACTTCTAAAGCTCTTCATTGTTCTAACACTTCTAAAGCGTGTCATTGTTACAATACTTCTAAAGCGCGTCATTGTTACAATACTTCTAAAGCGGCATTGTTACAACACTTCTAAAGCTCTTCTTCATTGTTACAACACTTCTAAAGCTCTTCATTGTTACAACACTTCTATAGCTCTTCATTGTCACAACACCTCTAAAGCTCTTCATTGTCACAACACTTCCAATAACAGTCAATGGCAATACACTTCTAAAGCTCGTCATTGTTACAACACTTCTAAAGCCCATCATTGTTACAACACTTCTAAACCTTGTCATTGTTACAACACTTCTAAAGCCCGTCATTGCTACAACACTTCTAAAGCCCATCATTGTTACAACACTTCTAAACCTCGTCATTGTTACAACACTTCTAAAGCTCTTCATTGTTACAACACTTCTAAAGCTCTTCATTGTTACAACACTTCTAAAGCTCTTCATTGTTACAACACTTCTAAAGCTCTTCATTGTTACAACACTTCCAAAGCGGCATTGTTACAACACTTCTAAAGCTCTTCATTGTTACAACACTTCTAAAGCTCTTCATTGTTACAACACTTCCAAAGCGGCATTGTTACAACACTTCTAAAGCTCTTCATTGTTACAACACTTCTAAAGCTCTTCATTGTTACAACACTTCTAAAGCTCTTCATTGTTACAACACTTCTAAAGCTCTTCATTGTTACAACACTTCTAAAGCTCTTCATTGTTACAACACTTCTAAAGCTCTTCATTGTTACAACACTTCTAAAGCTCTTCATTGTTACAACACTTCTAAAGCTCTTCATTGTAACAACACTTCTAAAGCGGCTTTGTTACAACACTTTTAAAGCTCTTCATTGTTACAACACTTCTAAAGCGGCATTGTTACAACACTTTTAAAGCTCTTCATTGTTACAACACTTCTAAAGCTCTTCATTATTTCAACACTTCTAAAGCTCTTCATTGTTACAACGCTTCTAAAGCGGCATTGTTACAACACTTCTAAAGCTCTTCATTGTTACAACGCTTCTAAAGCTCTTCATTGTTACAACACTTCTAAAGCTCTTCATTGTTACAACGCTTCTAAAGCGGCATTGTTACAACACTTCTATAGCTCTTCATTGTTACAACACTTCTAAAGCTCTTCATTGTTACAACACTTCTAAAGCTCTTCATTGTTACAACGCTTCTAAAGCTCTTCATTGTTACAACGCTTCTAAAGCGGCATTGTTACAACACTTCTAAAGCGGCATTGTTACAATACTTCTAAAGCTCTTCATTGTTACAACACTTCTAAAGCTCTTCATTGTTACAACACTTCTAAAGCTCTTCATTGTTACAACGCTTCTAAAGCTCTTCATTGTTACAACACTTCTAAAACTCTTCATTGTTACAACGCTTCTAAAGCGGCATTGTTACAACACTTCTAAAGCGGCATTGTTACAATACTTCTAAAGCTCGTCATTGTTACAACGCTTCTAAAACTCTTCATTGTTACAACGCTTCTAAAGCGGCATTGTTACAACACTTCTAAAACTCTTCATTGTTACAACGCTTCTAAAACTCTTCATTGTTACAACGCTTCTAAAGCGGCATTGTTACAACACTTCTAAAACTCTTCATTGTTACAACGCTTCTAAAACTCTTCATTGTTACAACGCTTCTAAAGCGGCATTGTTACAACACTTCTAAAGCTCTTCATTGTTACGACACTTCTAAAGCTCTTCATTGTTACAACACTTCTAAAACTCTTCATTGTTACAACAATTCTAAAGTTCTTCATTGTTACAACACTTCCAATGACAGTCATTGTTACAACGCAGCCAATGTTCATCATTCAAACCTAGTCATTGTCACAGCATATACAAGGCAGCATAGTCACTATCGCCACATATTCATGGCTACTCTAGACCTTAGCATAACACATACAAATTTGGTTAGTATCACAAAACAAAGCAGTTGTTAATAGCGCAGCATAACGGTCAGCATTTCCAAAGCAGGTCATTTGTACACCGCTTTCAAGATTAGTCATCAACAGAGCATTACTAGAGCATAAACAACCAAATCTCATTATCTGACATGAACAATATTGGCTCCTTACAATCAGTTTATAGCTATGTCAAACAATAGGATCGTCTTCGGGGAATATGGAGCCATGTTAAATAGAAAAGAGTGGTTTTTCTTACATATCTGTGCGGGTCGTGTCGCCAACGTACAAGGCAACATGGCCTTGCTCTTTGCGTGGGGATTTGGTGGATGTATAAGGGTATGCGTGGCTCCATCACATATTGAAGAGATCGGGTTCTGATTAACCAAAAACATCATTACAATAACAATGGGGCCTACTGTAATTTTCTGTTTTAGGACCAAATAACTAAATAACTCGTAGGCAACATAAATATGTCGTATTTATCAGCTGGATGGGAATTGAATCAGCTACCTCGCTTTAATGTGCGCATGGTTGTTCCGTAATTATACCGTCTGCTGCTTAGCTCAACCATAGTTAGCAAGTAAATGAATAACAGTGGCTGTGGTAGCTGTCTTCCTACGTGATGTATCGCCTCCTAACATAATCTAGTTGACCATTTTAGTCCTATATCCAATTTTCGGGCTGTCATTGGTCACGCCAGATAGACAGGCAATTAGTATAATTATGGAAGAATCCGCGACACGCTGTCGCATACCCTGTGATCGCGTCAACATAAGACAAGAAATATAATAAGCATGCGAGGAATGTCACCCAAAATAATAGTCATCGTTTCGTGCTATAAGACAGCTAGCTATATTGTAGGAACTATATGTAAGTGGACCTACTCAGATGTTTCGTTCTGATTTTGGTCACGCAAACTCCGCATGCTGTTTTGCTACAGGTAGCCATTTTTCATCAACCCCAAATTTGCCCTGTAGGTGGGGCTTAGAATACACTGTCCGTATCCTCTGCGTGTCGTAAGAGGCGACGAAAGGAGGTACGGGTGAGGTAACCCTGACAGAAACCTCGAGTGCTGAAGACGGAGGTTCCAGGCCGCACGGCGCACTCTAATAAACCATGGATCCACGCACTTAACGCTTATGATCATGTCGATAGTCACTTACAGGACTGGCGGTATGATCAGCGAACGAAAAGAAGAAGAAGATTAACCCCAAATGACCATGTTACCGGGCATAATGACAGCTTTCATGCGATGCTGGCGAGGTCTCATTATGTGACAAATATTCTCGTAAGCCTATCTATAACGGTCATTGTATGGGACATCAGAAAGTGGTCACAAAAGACAGCTTGTCGCTTAATACAACGCATTCCTTATGATAAATAACTATAGGTGGGCACATAGTATTGGTTCCTTAGGACGGTGGTCCTATGACGACCAAGCTGAGATAACCATGCAGCATATTTGGCTCCAAAGCAAGAATCCGTACCCTGTTCTATAGCTTAGACTATTCTTCGTCTTATTTTCACCAGCAGTCATGACGTCATGGATTAGAGCCTCGCTCGTTCGGCGGTTGTCTTGGCTCGTCTTGCCTTGTTTGTCCAGCACCCCCAACCCAACCCGCACCACCTCGGATCCCATGCTCCAGTCCTGCGATTGATGTGGCGCGCGGCTCCCTCATTTCAAGATAACATTTTATCACGACGCTTTTCGCCTCCGACTTGACAGGCATGCAATTACCGGGCACAGAATTCGATCATTTATTCTGAGAATGGCCACTTGCCAAGCTGATTTAGCGAGCACTCTCGTCTAACAATCAACTCCCGGAATCGAACCTTCTTTCCTCGCACCGATACCATCAGGCACATCCGAGCTCACTCGCTTTCTCTAACTGAACAATTCTGTTCTCCGTACTGGCTTTTCTCGTGTGGCTATGATAGCGACTCGGCCATATGCTCAGACACAAATACGCAGTGCTACTCGTCCTCCGCAAAGGGGGGTGGGATGTGGGGAGGCTATAAATATAAGAGTATGTTCTATTCATTGTCAGTCACCGGACTCGCCTCCGTATTGCGTGTAAACTTGCAACTATGTCGGCACCACAGTGACGGTCGAAGGAAGCTACCTTATGGCAGCTTAATTAGGGGTTAATGACGGAGTCGTTGTGATGGGAGGCTGATCGAAATTTGAAGAATGAGAACCACTGACAAGCCATTTTCTGTATCCTGAGTGATAAACAACAGATAGTTACCGTGATTCTTATCTAAGCCTATCGGTCACGGCTGCTCGTGGAATTTGGGCTTAGCACTCTTAACACCACCCCCACCCGGCTCTCCCCCCCCCACCCCACCCACCCCCACGTTCAAGCCCGTGAGGGGAAGCTACACCACCACTAAAATCACCCACCCACCCAACTCAACTCATTTCACTGACCAGTCGCAGTACAGAACAATCCACATTTATGCACTGCACAGAATGGGCCTTTCCAGTTTTAGCCATGCCCCGCCCATTTCTATCTACGCTCCACCCACACATCGATCTCTAAACTCCCTGACTCAATTTCCAGAAACCTATACAGGTAAACTGTTGAATATTTTGAAACTAATTTCTCAGGGTGATGTCGGTGCGCATGGCAGCAACAGCGTCCAGTCAAATTAGTTTTAAAGTATTCAACAGCATGTTTATTAAATAGCAAAACATACAATTCGTACAACGTTAAAAACGGGCTTAATCGAATCATTCATGACGTCATGATTATGACGCCAGCATACACGTCGCGTAGTTGCTTATGACGTCATATGATTGCGTGAGGAAATGGATTAATGAATTGATGCATCTGTAGTGATGATGTATATCAACACGGATAGTAAATAATGATCTATTTAGTAGTCACGTGTCTTCAATAAAGTGATCCAATCTGTCGCTCAAGTATCTGCTGTCATATTCACAAGTAGGTTGACGTCACAATCAAAATGCATAATGAATGAGCTATCTGGATCCATCAAGAACATTGATAAGTCAGTCAAAGTGTACGAATTGTATGTCTATGATGGTTTTACTATTTTTTTTAACCTTATGATGAATATTTTGAAATTAAATTGACTTGGCGCTGTTGATGGCATAGGCAGTAGCAGCACCCGGGAAAATTAGTTTCGGAATATTCAACAGTTTACTGGTATATTTACCTTGAAAATGGGACCCTGGGAAGGTAAAATTATATAAATGTATATCAAAACGCACAAAAATGCTGGCGAAACTTGGTCCGAAATGGGCGGGGCAGAGATAGAAATGGGCGGGGCATAGACAGAAATGGGAGGGACATAGATAGAAATGGGCAGGGCATAGATAGAAATGGGCGGGGCAATGATAGAAATGTTATTGATTAGACGGTAGAATGGAAAGGTCCAGTTCTAGATAGAGCCCGCCCATTTCGAGCTAAGCTCCACCCACTGTGTACGCGTAGTTAACACTTTTATGACAAAGCCGCCAAAAACCGGCCTCTGTACTGGTCTTGAGAAATGTCCATTTGCAGGCCAAGAGAATACTATTTATGAAAACTTGCCACTGAAATGCCTGGCTCGATAACCGAGCCAGTCATTCCAGTGGTACATTTTCAAAATGTTGCTCTTGGCCTGCAAATGGACAGTCAACAAGCAAATATTCTGATTTTCCTGACCAGATTTAGCCTTTAACGCGTTAAATCGATTTATACACTTTGAAACCTGAATTTCCAGAATTTCATTTTCTATGTAAGTATACAGGCGAACCGCTGAATATTTTTTTAATTAACCTGACTAGTAAATTCACCCACGACGCGCAATTCATACACTTTTGTGACTTCGGCCTTTCTGACGGTCATATGTCATGTTGACTGTACCGTCAGCTAACGAATTGCGTATTTAATTATGACGTTAAATACTTGGCTAACTGATAGGATGCGTCCATTGAGTAGAAAATCATATTATCGTTAAAAACCCTTCAACCTCAAATGATAAGCTCCCTATTCTAGGGCTTCAGGATCCCTCGTCACAACTCTCATAAATCCATAAATGCACATGGTTCAAGCAAGGACCAGTGTAAGCTTATTTAATTAATAATGTTCACCTTTCACATTCTGACGAAGCACAGCGCAAACAGGGATGTACACTGGCCGGCAGTTCGTCTGGGGATATATTTGATGTACGTTGCTTATGAAGGTAAGCTAGTCCGACATATTCAGTTAGATTGCTCGGTCGATGACCCGTCATTGCAAATTCCCAGGTTCACGGCTTTCAACTTTTGACACACATCCCACTCCAACAACCCGCCCCAGGGCCAGAGCCAAATGCAAATGTCCTCTTGCACTCCGCAATTGTATGGGTTTAGCTCACATACCAAATTTAGTTGAATTTGTTCCAACAGTGTCAGGGCAGTTGCATCACAATCAATTGCATGACCATTTCACCCTACCCCAGCCACCCCCTCCCCCAGCCCCCCCCCCCACCCACCCCCTCCCCGCCAAATGCAAATATGCTCACCCACTCCGCAGTTATATGGGTAACTCTCATACCAAATTTGGTTGAATTCGGTCCAGTGGTTTCGGAGGAGTAGCATTGCAATCCGTTTCTTGAACTTTTGACCACACCCATATACCCCTGATGGCGGGGCTAAATCTAAATGTGCTAATGCACTCCACATTGATATGGATAACTCGCATACCAAATTTGATTGAATTCCGTCCGTCAGTTTCGGAGGAGTTGCATTACAATCAACTTCTTGATCGTCTTACCCACCACCCCGCCCCATCACATCCAACACCCCAAGGTGGGAGGGGCCAAAACTAAGTGTGTTCATGCACTCCAGATTGAGATGTGTAGCTCACATGCCAAATCTGTTTGAATTCCGTCCAACATTTTTTAAGGAGTTGTGTTACAAACAATTTCCACAAGTTAAAATGTTACATTTTGACCCTTCCCGGCCCCCTGGGTGTAGAGCCAAATGTAAATGGCCTCGTGCACGCCGCAATCACATGGGTAAGTTACATATCAGATTTGGTTGAATTCCATTAAACGGTTTCAGATGAGTTGCGTTACCATCGATTTGACTTATTGACCGACGCCCCGTGCCAACACCCCCCCCCCCCACCCCACCCACCCATCCACACCCCAACCACCCCACCTAACCCACCAACCTGGGGTGGAGACAAATGTAAATGTGCGCTTGCACCCCGCACTCATATGGGTAACACATACCAACTTTGATTGAATTCCGTCCAATGGTTTCGGAGGAGATGTAATCGATTTTTTGCGCAGACACGCGGGTTGCACGACATAGTCCCTACCCTTCTTCGAAACAAACGTGTGGATAAAGATGTGGCTACGGCGCAGGGGAGACAACTATGTAACAAATATCACATCACGATTAGATGTGCCCGCATAACCACAGCGCATCAGGACAATATAACTATGGACGTCCGTCCAGAAGGGTGGAGCGACAAGAGTGGCTTTAGAGTCTGAGTGAAAAAACAATTAAATTAGTTTCACAGCTAACAAAAGATCGACCTATAAAATGGGCAGAGTTAAACCCCGAATATTGTCCCCTGGGAGTCATTCGGAAATAGCACAGCTGTGAAGGTATATATAAATTCGCGGCGAGACATGCATGAGCATCATAGCTGTGACGAGTTTGCCTAGGGAAGACCCCCCCCCCCCACACACACACACAAACGACGTATGAATTCACATTTCCAGAGTACCCACCCATCATATGACGTCATAATGAACAGTGTGTGATGTGTACAATGACATCATAATGAATGACATCATGAATGATGTCGATAAGTACGTCACGAACGCATATTTGAAGACGGTCTATGCATTGTTGTACAAATTGTTTGCTTTTACTATTTAATAAATATTCTGTTAAATATTTTGAAACTAATTTGACTGGGCGCTGTTGCTGCCATAGGCAGCAACAGCACCCAGTCAAATTAGTTACAAAATATTCAACAGCTTCCGTGTAAAGTTTTCAGGAAATTGGTAGATAAGGCGTTTGGGGATCGATCAATCCCAACACGGCGAGGTGTGGGTGGAGCTTAGCTAGTGATGGGCGGGGCATAGCTAGAAATGGAAGGTCCATTGACACGCCGCCTTACTGCCCAGCCCCAGTATGCCCACCTATACACATCATATGACTCCCCATATGCACAAGAACGTGGTCCTATATGACTGTATTAATAATGGAGGGATTTATTTGTAGCTATGCTCCGCCCATTTATAGGTAAGCTTCGCCCACTTTTTGCGCGTGTTGGAAGCGATTTCAACACTGAATTCACAGAATCAAAATGTCAAGGTAACTATATACAAGTAAGCTGTTGAATATCTTGCAACTAATTTATCTGGTTGGTGTTGCTGTACATTGCATTTTTGATTATGGGGTCAGATACATGGGTGACATATGAGCATCATTATAATGCATCACTGAGGCTGAGTACCGGCGCCGCGGAGACAAAGATTTATTGGTATCTCTGGATCTTCTACCATGCATGGACAAAGGCAGTTAATGATGTCAGGAATAATGGCTACCTGGACGGTTTGCCTCGCTCCATCGTCGTTTTAAGGAATAGTATGTTTTCGATCTTTGCCAAGATATATAAATTTCCTTATTGACACTAGAATTGACTGACAATCGGATTACAGAGAAACGCAACTCTTTATCTGAATTTTACGGAAGTAAAATCGTGGAACGTGAATAACTAACGAGGTAAGCATAGCCAGCTCTACGACCTAGATTAAACCATGAGTCGTGTATACAGACAATAGCTCATTGACAGACCTAAAACAATCCAAAATTATTGTTCTCGGTTTCATGACATGTTAGTTTATTCTGCTGAATTTACAAATTAACTTCAGAAGATTCCGGAACTGTATTACAAATCTAAACCAGGCCAAAACAGGGTAGATATATGTGGAATACGGGGAACGGGGAACGCCACTACATAATTAGAAAGGTTCCTACAAAGGGATTAAATCACCGACTAAAAATACAACTGGAAAATCGACCTTCAACAAAGACGGACCGAGAAGGTTGCAAGATTATCACACAAGACAAAGAACAAGCTACAGTCGCAGAAAAGATAATAGGAGAACAGAGAGGCTGCTCGAGAGCAACTTGCAACAGTTGTGTAAGACAAGACCAGACTGCCTTGATAACGCAGGCTACTGGCCTGGTACTGGGGAAATAACTGCCCGTTATCCAAGTATTAGCCCATTAACGGTCCCGTAACCGGCACTATCATGGTGAGAAACTGTGTTCCAGTGCAAAGATATCCTGACAGTTCACCATGGCAGTGTGCATATTCAATTAACGATTCGGAACAAGATTCTTTCATAAGCATTCAGCTCTATTAAATAAGTATTATCTGTTTGTGCGCAGAAGATCCGAAAACACGCCCTCTGTTTAAGCAAGTGTAAAAGATACATAATATGTTCATCTCTTATCATCGCCAATGTCATATCCTGGGCATCAACACACATATTCCCGGCCTTTATTAAAGGAAACTAATGTGAAAACCCTTACCTTTAGCAGAGCATCAAATATCTAACAGACTTGGGCTCCCACCACAGCCAATGAGCAGATAAAATATATAGATTATTTAATATGTTAACCAGCACGGATATATAATAGATGGGCCATAGTCGGTAGCAAAGTCAATTATTGGCATAAGACAGGTAGTGTATAGGAAGGACAGGGAGGAATGCATAGAGTATTGGCATGATCCAGGTAGTGTATAAGAAGGACAGCGAGGAATGCATAGAGTATTGGCATGAGCCAGGTAGTGTTTAAGAAGGACAGCGAGGAATGCATAGAGTATTGGCAGGTACACAATGTTCTGGGTCCGGAAAAGAAACAGATAATAGATTAAGTAAGAGACAGGAAACGATGAGAGAACAGGAATCCGCTGACAAATGTACATATGTATACAAAATACCATAATATAATTATCGCACGAGATTATTTGTTCGCAATTGCAGAGAGTCTGCCAGACATCAGAATTATATAACTTATTTAGTAGACATACAGCCCGGAGCGTGCCAGTCTGGTAATTAGAATAAATATGCAACCAGAGACTAGTCACAATAGTGTTGCCATTCATTTCCCTAGTGCTGAGAAACTGTACTCAGGCTATGGAGAAGAATAAGTAAACTAGAATATCAGCCACGAGAAGATGGCCTGGCCATATATTCGGAAACATCCGGAAGAAGCTAATGTACGTTCAGAAATCTACCTCTGGTTTATCACACCTGGGTGACATACACAACTACAGTATCGCAGCATAACTTGGTAATTTAGGATTAGACTTTTTAGTATTTAAGAAAAGTTAACAAAAGAGAAGAAAGAAAACGCGGATACACATACGTCAGAAGAGCCAGAGCAAACTGGAGCAACAATCTAAAAAGAACAGTAAGAACAGTTGGTGTAAGGTAAAGCCGATACGAGAGATGCAAGTAGCGAGTAACATAGAGCTGAGATCGCTAGAATACTGAACCTGGAAGAATCAACAAAAGGTTTTATCCGATTCTGACATCCAACACAAGGATCAAGAAGGTGATGGTTGGAGTAAAATTGATTACAGACAACGAGAGCCTGCTAAGTTGTGAAATGGTATCTGTGGATATAAACGCACACATATATGTACAGAACGGTACAGTTGTCTCCCCAGTAATTTGCACACCATTCTCCATTTCTCTAGAAAGAATTTGAGATTTGCACTGTGATTCACACGTATGATGCAATAATTACTTGCCCGGCGAACATGGTCAAGCCAACAGATGTCTACACCAGAGCTATGGCAGATGCCATGCCACGGGGCGATTAGTGTCGCCAGACGTGCCACTGGACGCTATCATCGCCGTCAACGACCAGTGACCAGTCCACAGCTGATCCTCCATACTCATGATAGAAGATATTTGATATGGGGCCTGGCCGTTTGCATTTACCAGATGTCATAGGAATTACAGTAGACGTTACACACTATTTCTGATATAAATTACCTGGACATGCATTCAGATACACGCGAGAAAGGAACAGGACAATAATGAAAGACTCTTCCACAATATATAGTCGGACAATACTACTCTGGATTCACTTTCATTTACCGGAAAACTTGGTTTTGCTACGAGGAGAGGAACCGTTCTGGTCCACCAGATAATGACCCAACATCCAGGATAGTGTGAGAGATGTGTCAGGGGCGTTAAAGAGCCTGGCACACGAACAAGACTAGGGAAGGCTGAAACAACCCAGAAGGCAGGTTCCATTGCTCGACGGTGTAACACCGAAATTAGATTGAGAGAAAAAAGAACTCTTCAAAACATATATATCTGAAGCATTACGCATAATGAAACGAAAAATTAAACTGAGATTGATCTCTATGTGAGCATTATTACAGGTAACGCTGTGGTGTTATTGTTTCTAGAAGATTTGGGGTCTGTCTAAGATTTTCCCAGTGGAAGATCTGAACACAGCCGACCTAACTGCCTATGTTCCAGGATCCATAGTTCACACTTCGCAGACATATAAGAGCTGAGACACGATGTAAATGATCCACATCCTGTGACAGACTGGGGGATTCAGTCCGTTCCGGCCATCAAGACCCACACTCAGCAAGGTATATATAGTGCTTTGGATGCACACTCCAATATTTCAACTATGCGTTTGCTGTTAATGTCTTTATCTTCCCCTTGCGAAATTTCCAAGTGGGTACCGGACTATCGGTATAGACAAATTGAACTAGATTAATGTTTACTTGAAGTATAGGAGCACGTCTATTATGGTCGGAATTGTTAATGCATATAACCTGCAGTTTGGCAACATTGACCTTTCTGCGGTCTCTGCTTAGCGCCTCATTAACCATTGTTGTAACTACCTGGCCGTCATTGAAGCCAGCTGTGGGAGAAATCACCAATTCAGCTCTACAATATATGCCACGAAATCTGAACATTCATAAAACGTGGAATGGTAAAACACGGCCGCGGAACGTGTCATGGACAGGAGGAAGGGCAGCCTGTTGGTTTAAGCTTTTCTATAGGCATCGCCGCAGTCGTCTCGAATTTCATGAATGAGATAATACAGTAATAGGCTACTGACAGGAATCTCATTTGATTGAAGGCAGCCACCTCCTTGCGCAAAATTATTTTAGAAAATAAATTTTTATATAAAAATTAACTGCACTTCCAAAATTCAGTACTTATTTTAAAGTACTAATACTATTCCATTCCCAGAATCAGTGACAAACTTATTGCAATGCATCAAAACGGTTCACCTGGCACAGGGCCACTAAATTCATCAGGGCCGCTAAAAGCAATTTAAGTGTTGTTTTTATCGTTATTGAATGCAGGAAATCGACTCAGATAGCATAATAGTTGTACAGTGTGTCTGCGCGGCTGTGACGCTATTTGAGCGTTTCCACGATGGCGCATCTAATTTTCGAAAAGGATAGAGCTCCAGGATATCTTTAAAAGCAAAGTTTGCAAATTTCGGCCGTCAGCTCTCAGATCATAATTTTAGAAGTGAGAACCCAACCTTTGAATCATCATCATCATCATCATCTTGTACGACGGTTGACGCGTATATAGCCTTTTGTCAGTCTAGATGCTTTTCTAGCTAAATAGTTCTGACGGGTTAGGCGGAAGCACAAACGTTAAAAGCACAAACGTTAATGACCGATCGGACAAGACCTACCCAGTCATAAACGGTTATTTACAGATATTTACAGGGGTATATTTCAGAATTAACACTGGTGTATCATGGAAACTCAAACTGATATACATTAGAAAGAAAACAGGCTGGAAGGGCAATCCCCACCGGGCTCATTTCATGATTGACGTATTTAATTTAAGTGTCCATATAGGAGTAACAACAACGCATGGATTATAAGATGCCATCAAGCCAGTATAAAATAAACAGCTTCAGTTCTGTTTTCTCACATTCATTATTATTTCTTTAAGGTCGTATGAAGGGATCCACACTATCTACATTATGGAGAGATAGGGGTGGAAAACGGAACTGGTTGAAAGGATTTTTACTGTGACTAGTGATTGAACGACATAATGTAATTTGATTATCTATATACAAAGTGATTTAAGACATAGTGCAGGGTTCTTTACAATATGTTGCGCTGTCAAGTTCAAGTTCAAGTTCACTTTATTACACTCAGGCCTTGTATAGGCATATGAGGTATTATAGTTGATACTATATTTCATGATGGTATATTTTATATACATAATTATATTCATTAGAGATTTATCGACAAAATGCGATTCGTACACTCGAAGGAGAAAGGTCGAAATATTCGACAGCTATTATATTGTGACTCAAATCGTACACTTGAATAATGGCACAAAGGGTGTCCAAAGTTCTTGCGAGCACTAGGTGTGGAACGATAGAACATTAGTATTACTCGATCGTACTCGGTCGTAAGAGACCCTATGGAACCGCTCACGCGGCCATACTAAAGCGGATTGATTTGCTAACGCTGATAGAATGTTGGTTTACATTTACTATGCTAACAGTTTCATCAATGAGCTAAACGAGTCATTACGCATATATTCGCCTAAATTTAACCCTAGTGTATGACTTATGTGAGATTTTAAATTTGTCCAATACAGGTGTCGTGGATATATTTTTCAATCGAGTTTCATTAAGGTCAAAAGAGACTAATTTGAAATAAAATGTTGCTGACAGCTGTTGTTGTTATTGGCGATAAAATTGGCACTCGTCTTCCTGACCTCACGGAAAGGCATCAACTCAAGTTTGGAGAAGATCGCTCCAGTAGAACTTTAGTTATTCAAAATTGTGTCAAGTGTCCATTCTGAGAACAATGTTGCTGAAAGCTGTTGCTAATGCATTTTAAGTTTTTGTTTCCAAAATTGGTTCACCTACCCCAAGGGATTCTATTCTAGTTTCGAGAAGAACCCCTCAAGGAGAATCAGAGTCTTTTTTTTTTAAATTGCAATGTGTTTCTTTTGAAGGCTTCAAGGCTGTAGCGAGGCGGATGGAGGCCCATTCACTGGAGCACTTAACTCGCCAACGCAGGTGGCCCCCACACCCTATGCAGGCATCCACAGGGATATACACCATGAGTACTGTTGCACAGCTTCGCGCTATTGCAGAGCAATTCGGCCTTAGAGGTTCCTCTAAGGCTAAGAAAGCCGACCTGCTCCAGATGATCGGACAGGTCCATGCCGAGGAGTGGCAGAAGCGACTCTCCCGAGCAATGAATACGGGAATGTTTCCAGCGCTTACCAAAGAGGATCCTTGGAATCCCCACAAGAAAGCGCAGCGGATACGTGAGCGTCGACAGTTGGACGAGGAGGTGACTGCTAGCTTGTGAGCCAAGATTGTAGCACGGCAGATGGAGGCCCATCCACTGGAGCGCTTAACTCTCAAACGCAGGATCGTTAAGCAATGCTGAGGTCTGAGCCCAGCCAGGAGCATAAGGGGGCCGAGGTCTGAACACTTGGCCCAGAGCACAAGGCGAGAAGGCAAACACATTATCGACCAGCGTCTTGGCGAAAGGGAGACAGAGGATAGAGGACGCTGGTCAGTACGCTGGACATTCTTCAGAGGTTTAGAAGGAGACCTCACAGGCTGCATCATGCAAAAGACCCAGCAGACTGTCCAGAATGCCTTCTACCTCCGCTACACCCATACCTATCGCATCGGTAACAATGAAGACGATAGGGTGATGCTCTTCCACAAGAATGCTCCAGGGAGCCCGTGGCTGAACACGATAGGAGCAGCTCAGAACTGGATGGTAGCAAGACAGCAAGCCTGCCTCGACACAGACAATATCGATCGACCCAACACCAAGCGGGCCTTCGCTCAATCAATCAAAGTTGAGGTCAGGGCTGTCATCGACCGCCAACCTCTGCTTGGGACAGGCCCCCCTCCCAGACTGGCTACGACAGAAGAAGAGTATGACTGCCCTCGACACCTACAGGGACAACATGTGTCTCTAGAGATGTCTAGCAGTCCACCAAGGAGCGAGAGCTGATAGAAGTACAGCTCCTGCACGAGAGCTTGCCACATGGTTCTACGGCAAGACAGTACCTGATGTCCGCAAGACGTCGCTGGATCAGCTGGACAATGTAGAATTCTTCGCCAAGATCAGAATTCGTGTGTATGAACCAACCAAAGAGGGCACCTGGCACTTGATCAGGCAAGCGGCTCACTACCGTAACACCATGACCATCGGAGTGTGGGACCATCACGCCTTCTACATCAAGAACATCTCCAAGCTGGCACGTACACTAGTCTGCAGTCACTGTCAGCAGAGGTTTACACAGGCGTGGCATCTTCAACGTCATGCTGATCACTGTACAGGCGGCAAAACAAAAATCGTGTGTCCTGGCGAGAAGATTGAGGTGCCAGAGTCTGCATATTGGAAAGCCTTCTATCCACCCCAACCATCCAGTTCAGCGGCTACGCGTTGGATCGAGTATGAGTCAAGAAACAGAGGCGTACACGCACACCAAGAAGAGTGTGGGCACGGTGGTGAGCGTTGGAGCGAGGGTCCTCCCATAGATCGTTATGATCCGACCACCAACACCGTTTACCAGTTCCATGGCTGTCACTGGCACGGATGTCCACAACACGAGCGAGGTGAGGATGCCGAACAAAGATACTACAAGACAGTCCTGAGAGAGGAGAAGCTGAGAGCCTCTGGATGCATGCTTGTGGTACAGTGGGAGTGCTGTATAAAATGCTGCCCAAGCATCCCTAAACGAGTTCGGACTGTCCCATACCCACACTTCATAGTTTACAACTTCGAAGCACCCCTAGATGGTATCAAGACTCATCCTACGGAGACTCTCACGATCGAGAGTACTCACATACCTATCTCTGTGTCAGTTGGCTGCACCTTAGAGGGCCCCACGAGTGAGCCCACTCACCTCTGCAATCCTGACACCAAAGAACTGATCAGAGAGGTCATGCTGGAGATCCAATGGTGAGCATCTCTAATCCGGACAAGGGTTAGGACACAGTACATACCGACAGACCTGAACAACCTGATCAACGAGTTGTGTGACCAAGTGCCTGTACTGGGGTTCAACTCTGGGCGGTATGACCTGAACCTCATCAAGAAGTACTTTGTCGATGAGCTGACTGACAGTGCAGGAACAGTGACAGTCGCCAAGAAGGCTAGTCAGACCATGTTCCTCATAACACCTGAGCTACGGTTTCTCGATGTGCTGAACTACCTCGGCCCAGGAGTCCCGTACGAGATATGGGTCAAAGCTTACGGGTGTACACAGCAGAAGAGCTGGATCCCATATGAATGGTTTGACACACATGAGAAGCTCAACTATCCAGGGCTTCCTGATTACCCAGCATGGACATCTAAGCTCAAGGGTGCCTACCTCTTGATGCGAACAGAGTGGGAACAGTGTAACCAGACATTCAGCGAGAATGGAATGCGGACATTCGCCGACTGGCTGCGATACTATAACAACCTGGACGTCAGTCCATTCATCAAAGCCCTAGAGTTGATGCGGGAGTTCTACACAGAATGAGAAATAGACATCATCAAAGACGCGGTGTCTCTCCCAGGTGTGTCACTGCAGTACCTCCTACATGGAACCGCTCAGCACATGCCGGATGTTAGCCTCTATTCACCGGACAAGGAAGCCTACGAGATGCAGAAGGATGCTGTTGTTGGCGGTCCCAGCATCGTGTTCACCAGATACCACAAGGCCGGTGTGACTCGAATCCACCAGAGTGAGTGTGTCTGTCAACGTCTACTCGGCTACGACACAAATGCTCTGTACCTGTCAACGATGGCCAAAAAGATGCCATGTGATAAGAAGAATGTGTGCCATTGGTCCGATGCCAGTGGGGTAGCTAGCTTTAAGGAGGCTCTCCTAGCAGACAGCTGGTTTGGGTTTACTGAGGTGGATATAGAGGTCCCCAAGGCTCTGTGGGCAAAGTTCGAGGAAATGCATCCTCTCTTCTATAACCGCGAGATCCCGGTAGAGGCAATCTCGTCTGAGATGCTGGCATATCTAGGCTGAACAGGGAGGAAGCAGCCCACCACCCAGAAGCTGGTCGGTGCCCTCTCTGGCAAGAAGTGGCTGCTGTACGCCCCGACCCTCAAGTGGTATATACCCATGGCCTGGAGATCACTGCTGTATAACGCACCATAGACTATGAGGCCAAGTGCCCATTTGAGTGGTTCGTGGAGAATGTTATGGAGGACCGACACTCAGGAGATGTAGATAAGAGCAAAGCGCTCTTGGCAGATCTCTTCAAACTCCTCGGCAACAGTACCTACGGGAAGCTCATCGAGGCCCTAGAGCACCATAGCAACACCAGCTTCACGAAAGCTGAGTACATGGTAGACAAGGCCCTGCATAGTGCATGGCTCGAAGATCTCGATGAGATCGGTGAGTCATACGAGCTCCAGAGTCCCAAGCTGAGAATCCCTATTACCAGGTGGGGATAGCCATTTATGAGCTTGCGACGCTGCGGATGCTGGAGTTCTACTACGACTTCCTCGATCACAACGTAGCTCGTGACAGCTTCGAGTACCTGCAGATGGACACTGACTCTGTGTATATCGCTATAGCAGGCTCCAACCTCGACGACGTCATTCGCCCTGAGATGCGAGCAGAGTACAGGCTCATAAGCGGGACTGGCTAGCTTGGGACAAATGGTCTGGACGGATTCTGGGACTGTTCAAGCTCGAGTTCGAAGGCTCTCGTGGTATCGCTCTCTGCTCCAAATGCTACTACGTGGAGAGCACAGCTGCAAGTAAGTGCTCAGCTAAGGGAATGTCAAAGTGGCAGAATGCGGTCTCTTGGCAAAGGTTCTACTGTGCACTACATGGCGGGGTGGACAGAGCTAAAAAAAACCGAGGCCTACGCATGCGCAAGCAGGGTATGGTGACGTATGCACAGAAAAAACTTGGACTCTCCGCTTACTATGATAAGCGCCATGTGCTGCCAGATGTTGTCCATACCGAGCCCATCGAGTGACATATCCCTCATGAATAGACAGCAGCAGGCTTGAGCACTCCGGATGGTGGCAGCTGTAGGGACTAGCCAAAGCTCCTCTCTCACAAATGGTCGCCTGGGACTGCTAGCCAGGTACTAGAATGTAGACTGCCCATCCGCCGCCACATACCTGTCAAGCCTGTGAACATCTATCGATCAGTTAGGGTCTGTTGCATGCCGGCGACCCCATTCCAGCTCAACAGGCTCATACAGGTACCGAACTAGAGCATCATGTGGTAGGCACTCCCCTCCCTTGTTCACTCCTGCGGATGGTGGGGCAACAGAGGATCGTTGGGTAGCCTCTACTGGCTTCTTACCAGTTAACCGAGTAACCTCAGTATTGGATCTCTCTACCACCGTGGGAAAACCTTTCCCCCACACCCTGGAGCGATCACCAGGACACGCCATCTCCTGAGCATACTGATGTTGGAACAGTCTTTCTGCCAGAGTCCGGTTCCAGTGCTCGACGATTGCCTGGGCACGGTGGTGACCAACTTCACCTCGTCTTATCGCCACACCGTGTTTCCACATGACGGCTGCTGTCTCGCCCCTGAACTCCATACCATCATCCACCTGTAACAATTCTGGCCACTGGATGGGCTTTTGTGAATTATCATAAACACTGCTGAATGCTTGGGCCACCTGCCCTGTGGACTTATTTGTAAGCGGCACAGCAGCCTTGTACCTACTGGCGACATCGACGATGGTGAGGGCGTACTTGTAGGTCTTACATGTTCCCAAACGGCAGACTCTGTCATGTTGAAGGAATAGAACATCTGCCTGGTGAACTCTGTTCGGAACAGGTTCATTGAAATGTGCATGCCCGATGTGCCATGGATGGGGTCTGTATATCTGCCACAATGCCTGGCGGCTGGCCCACTGGCTAACCACCTCCAATGTGAACCTGTGGCCCTTGCCACATGCGAACTCGAGTAACTGGTGAGGCTTGCAATAATATCCACCATGCTGGTAATAGAGCTCCTCAAGAGAGGCGGTACTCCCGGATTTCATCACTGACGTCGGCTCCTGTTCTATTTGCCTGAGCAAACTCCAGACAGGCAAACAGATGACCATCGTTCATTCGGCCATCGATGAACACCTCTTCGAATACCTGTGAACACTGCTGTCTAGTCTCTGCAGCACTGGTGCCATCACTGAAGGGTAGCTTATCGAACAACGCTTGCCAGTTAAGGGACTTGACCAGGTCGTACAGAGACGCCATCCTTATATCAAATGGCTTAAATGGTTGGCCATGAGTGCCATGGCAATGTACAGTAGCCAAGGGCCTGCGACTCCGAAGAACGTACATACTCCTGAGGCGATGGCTAGTATGGCCTCAGAAATCTTCTCCACCCCATGGAGAGCATTGTTGGCGATCTTGCAGACCATCTCGCCAGCCTTCGTTGTGAACAGAGTGATCAGAGCCCCAACTGCTACCAGTGGCCCGATAGAGCCTTTTACGTAAGTGCGATAGACTCCTTTCGCTCTGTGTACTAGCTTGTGGGATTCAGGCCTGGTCTCCGCATCATACTCACATGCGGTCTCTGCTACATCGTAGTCATCTGCATCCTCCTCATCATAGTCCTCCTCATAGTCCTCGTCATCTATATCCTCGACTGGATCAGCCTCTGGTTCATACATTGCATCGCCGTGGTCCCCACTGCAGCTTCTTCTTCTTCTTCTTCTTCTTTTCGATCGCTGGTATCACACTTAGAAAGCCGTTTTCAAGATGAAATCTATGGTTTTCTGCAGTTCTTCCACAGGCCCATACAGCTTTTCAAGAAATGAGGTTGACAAAGGCCAGATCTCTTCTCTCAGCAGCTGATACGTACTGCAACATTGAAGTATGTGCTCTGTGGTCTGTTCTGCTTCTCCACAAGGACAAGCGGGCGATGTCGTAAGGTGGAACCGCCTGTACATGTGTTGGTTTAGTCTGTTATGTCCAGTTCTGAGACGAAAAATGGTTACTTGCTCTGGCCTCGAGAGATGATGGTAGGCATCTTCTGACTGAGGTGTTCTATAGAGTGACTTGATGATAGTCTTCATCTCTGTATGCGTAACCATGTTTTCTGTCTGATTCTCTTCTGCACCCACCTTTGCCATCTTGTCTGCTTCCTCATTTCCTTGGACTCCACAGTGTGAGGGGATCCACTGCAATGCTATCCGAAAGCATTTGATGGTTTGTAGTGCTTCTTCAAGTTGTGGCAGCTTACCTTTGGTGATAGCCTCAAGGACAGAGCGGGCATCAGATAAAAAGACAATCTGTGCAATAGGGTCTGCTGTTCTGCTGATGGTATTAGCTGCATGAACCAGTGCTTCGACTTCAGCTCTGTAGTTTGTGCAGGGTTTGCCTGTCGGTATTGCAGCTGACTCATGTTGTCCGTTTGGATACTGTATGTGCAGTCCGGCACCTCCGCTCCTAATTGCATCTTTGGCTGATCCATCTGTGTAGATCCTTATCCATGTCTCCTGAGGGTACATTTCTTCCAGCATGGCTAGGGTCAAGGCCTTCTTGCTCACATCACTGTGTTCATCTTTGGTTGTGATATGAGGTACTGTGGTGCGACTAGCTATGCTCTCTAGTTTGTTTTCCCAGGGTGGAGGATCAAGGGTGTGCTTTGGGTCTTCTATATGTGATGGCAACACTTCTTGGTGTTTCCTTTGAAGTGCTTTTGTCTCTTTCACAAAACTTGATCTTTTAAGTCTTCCTGATGACAGCTGTGCTTGCCTGATCTTCATCAGGTGGTTGTTGAACGATTTGAACTTTGCAGCTTGAATCAGTGCTTTGCAATCCCTTCCTTTGCTAAGTGGGGGGATGCCTGCTGTCTGCTCCATTTTTTCTATTG
Source organism: Chaetoderma sp. LZ-2023a (assembly GCA_034401795.1). Lineage (NCBI taxonomy): Eukaryota > Metazoa > Mollusca > Caudofoveata > Chaetodermatida > Chaetodermatidae > Chaetoderma > Chaetoderma sp. LZ-2023a. The sequence goes on along the minus strand of CM067369.1, from coordinate 267,619,162 downwards.
GTGTTGATCTCATTCCACCAGTGATGATGCGCAGTGCCTGGTTTTGTACTCTGTCGAGGTTTTGTTGATGAGATTTAGCTGCTGTCATCCATGAGCTGGATCCATACTCAAGGTGTGGTCGTACGGCACCTAGGTAGATGGTCTTGAGGATCCCTTCATTGGCATCCCACTTTGTTCCCGCCAGCTTCCTCATGATGTTTAGCTTTCTTCTGGCATTTGCCTCTGCGTTCTGGATGTGCTCCTTCCATGTTAATCGTCTGTCATAGGTGACTCCCAGGTATGTCTGCTGGTCCTCGTACTCGAGTGGAGTACCGCCCAGTGTCAGACTGCCAACCTTGGTTTTGGTGGACAGTGAGAATAGCATGGCTGATGATTTTTCTTTGTTGATGGTAATACACCAGCGATTGGCCCAAGCTGTAATTCTGTCCAAGGCGAGCTGCATTCTGTACGTGGCAGTCGTTGTGTACTCCTCGGTGCACCAGAGTACGAGGTCATCTGCATAGAGGGCTGCTTGGATCCAATTGGGCAGCTCTGCTACAATGTCATTAATGAAGAGTATGAACAGAGTTGGTGATAATACTCCACCATGTGGCACGCCTTGTCTCAGCAATACATTCTGTCCAGATTGTCCATCCACCAGCACCCTAGCTCTGCGATTGTGTAGGTATGACTTGGTCCATCGGAACATGTTGCCACCGATGCCTGTGCGCCGGAGCTTCACGAGGAAGCCATCCTTCCACACCTTGTCAAATGCCTTCTGCAGATCGATAAAAGCAGCTAGTATCACCTTCTTGGCTTGAAAGGTGTCCTCTATGACCTGTGCAAGATGTGTTGTTTGATCTTCTGTGCTCCTGTATCTTCTGAAGCCGGCCTGCTCTGAAACTATAATGTTCTCCGACTCCAGGTACCACTGCAACCGCTGGTTGACGATGCGCTCTATGGTCTTGCATATGCAGCTTGTAAGACTGATAGGACGGTAGCTCAGCACTTTCGTCTTGTTCTTCCCTTTTTTTAGAATAGGAGTCATTCTGGCTTACTCCCAGCACTGAGGAACCTCTCCATTGTTCCAACTGAGATTAAAGATGTCTAGCAACTTGCGGAGAGATGCATTACCAAGGTGTTGGATCATTTCATTCGTAATGCCATCTGGCCCGGGAGATTTCTTCTTCTTCAATTGGCGGATAGCCTTCTTCAGTTCTGTTAAACTAATGTCAACTTTCATTGCATCATGAGTGTTGGTGTTTGTTCTTTCCTTTTGCTCTTTTCTAACCTCTTTTTGACGCATTCGTGGTATAGCAATGTTGCTTTCTTTTGCATATGCCTTCGCAAAGGCATCTGCAGCCATCTTTCCTGTCAGTGTTTGTCCATCATCTTCAAGAGTAATCTGCTCTCCCCCGACACCCTCATTATTCAGTGCTTTAGTCAGTCTCCATAGCTTTGTGGTCTCTCTTTCTAAATTAAACCCTGCTGTCTTTTCCCTCCAGCTTCTTCTTTTGGCCTCCAGCTTGGTCTTTAGATACCTGGCTTTAGTTTGTTCTAGCGTGAAGTGGTTTTCATGACAGGGAGTAACCTCTGCATCTTCTCCGGCCTTGTCTAGTTTATCATGTCCTTCTTGCAGTTCTGTTGTCCAGTAGGGGCAGTAGTTTTTCCTGAACCCTCGAGGAATCGCTTCGTTGGCAACCTTGAGGATACTTGAATTAAATTCATTGACCACATTGTTGATGTTTCTCCCTTCTACTGCTATATTTTGGGTAAGCTCATTGGAATGAATGCCGAACAGACTCCAGTTTGCATTTTTGTAGTTCCACCTTGGATGTTGAAGTGAACTTATCGAAATACTTCCAGAAAGAGAGAGGAGGACTGGGCAGTGGTCGCTTCCTCCTAACTGCGATCCGACCACTCTACTGAGGTTTCTGTGAATGTCTTCTGTACAAAATGCCAAGTCCGGCGTTGTTGTCGAGTGCCACCGGCGCGAGTAGAAGGTAGGCTGATCTGTGGGATCGTTGACAAGTAAAAGGTGCTTTTCATCTTGCCATGCTTCAATGTCTTCTCCTCGTTTATCAAGTGTTCTGTATCCCCAGCTCTGGGACTGGCTATTAAAGTCTCCCGCAATGAGGAAGTGGCAGTCCGGGACCTGGATTGTGTCAAGTGAGAGATTCTTGTCATTAGGGCAGTAATAATTGACAATGTCAATCACAGAGTTGCTGGTTGTTACCTTGATCTTGATATATTCTGCCTCTTCCATAAAGGTTTTGATCTGGCTGGTGTTCACGCTGTTTCGGACCAAGGTGATCACGCCGCCTTTCTTTCTTCCTCTTCGATCACACCGGAAAATCTGGTAACCTCTGATCTTAAATGGTTTTCCTTCTTGCAGGTGTGTCTCTTGGATGCAGCAGATATCAATGTTGTTTTCGTAATGGAACTGTTCAAGCTCTGATTTCTTGTTGGTAACCTCTTCTGCATTCCTGTGTATGATGTTGATACTGGGGTTCTCTTTTGGTTTGGTCTTCACTTTCGGTTGGCCAGTAGCTCTCCATCCTCGTCCCCAGGCTACACAAGACGAGCTGATGGGACCTCCAGTAGCTGAGGGTGGGATACTTCGAGGCATGGAGCCCGGCGCTGCACCTGCCTGGCAGATCCTCACAGGGCGAGCACCATTTCGGTTGATTCGATCTCCAAGTGTCATTTCATTAGCGTTGTGCATAATGCTCTGGTTAGCCCCTCCAAATGTCTGGATTTACACCCAGTGGGTTACACCCCTGTGCCACGTTGAGGCCGAGCATATAGTCTTAAACAGGTTCCCACTACAGCTATATAGTAGCTTTAAACTGTAGTCTATAGCATGGCATCCGCAGTCTTGAATGTGGGCGTGTTTGCCTTAGCGAACTGGGGACTCAGCTTCGCCAACAAGAAGGCGGCAGAGGTCGAGCATGAGCGTCATAACCAGGCGATGGAGAAGGTGTCTAAGGAGAAATTTGAGTACAGCAAAGCCCTCGAGCATATGCGCCAGAGTTAGGCACGCCGACGCCAACTCCGAGCTCAGACCAACCAGAGCCTCAAAGAGGCAGATGAGAGTCTCGATGAGTACTACGAGGCTGTATCTGAGCCAACGCTCGACTATGAAGCATCGACCGGTCAGAAGACAACAGAGCTTTTAGTAGTGGTGACAGCTGCAGTGGGGCCCACGGCAGAAGTCGTGCTCTATGCACACTCAAGCTGAATACCTGATGTGTTCGACACGCATACCTTAGCATAGCCAAAGTAAAGTACCGTCATACCTACAGAGCAAGTCCCAGCTATGAGGTTTCCGATGTTGAAGCTGAGCCGGTTGCCCTGATTAGGTTGCATGGCCCGGCCTCCGAGGTGGTAACGGCCCTTGAGCGCCAACTCGAGGTCGTCGCTTCCACTGGTTAGGCGCAGAAGTGCCTATGACTTAGTTTTCTGTCTGTAGAGTTGGCAATCAGCCAGCTCACGTACCTCACCAAGAACATTGGTCCCAGCAACCACAAGCTTGAAGTCGGCTATCTTATCCACCTCCTCCATGATGCAATGTCAGCTCTACCCATTGGTTAGCTGTGGCTTGGACCTCCTGGTGTTCTCGCTCCACATGCACGATCCGCTGTTTGGAACCCGTTTGCTTCAGCTCCCGGTCACTATCATCATGCCAGACATGAAGTCTTGGAGCATTCATCGTCGGATCTGCGAGCTGCTCAGTGTACACCCGGAGGAGCATACTATCCTGCATGGCAGCTGGAGTCACGTGTGTGTTCTCGAGGCGGGTTAAGAGTGGAACTGCCACAGGCTTCTCGACACCTGCCCGTAGTTCGAATTCCGTGAACCCCTCATTGCACTTCACAGCATAGTACCCCTTTCCCTTCGCATAGAAGGTTGGGCCACGAGCCAGCGGGCCTAGGACTCGGTACTCATCGTTCACATAGGTGGTGTCCACGGTGCTATTGCTCTGCATGATCTCCCACCTGTTCAGAACCCGCGGGAGCTCTACTCTCTGTTCTAATGTGCTCTGAAGCTTGAACTCGAGTGTCATGCTGTTGATCTCGTGGATCTGTGCCGAGATTGCAAAGTCAATGTACTTCCCAGCAGCGGACAACAGGTTCTCATCATGTACACTGGGTAGAATGACCGTCAGGCAGTCCTTCCGAGGATCAGTGTGGTGCGATCTCGCAGGTTAAATGGCCCATCTGGATGTTGCACATACTGCAGCATGTTTAAGGTCTGGGTATATAGAGGTGTTAAATGGCTGCCATGTTTGGTAAAGTTCTCCAGCAGATTGTCTATTGGCAGCAGGACAAGTCGGCATGACAGTCAGCATGACAGTCGGCACGACAGCCATGGCATGCACTGTCCCACTGTGACAGGGTCCGAGGACTGCTTCGTGACATCAACATTATCCACGAGCAAGCCAAGGTTACACCTCCATCTGATGCGGAGATACTGGCCACCATGGAGGAAGGAGCGCCAGCTCATAGTACAAAAGCAGTCCTGACACGGATACTCTACCGGAAGTTTGAGAGCACCCAGGGCAGGACACTCGACCTACCTCCTGTGGCCCAAACCAAGTGTCCTGTTATTCCAGCTCTCCAAAGGGCGAGGGTCGACCCCAAAGATCTACTATCGGTCGGGAAGTGGGCTGCCGTATCTAGCCTCCATAGCGCGGAAGAGCGAGATATGCTGGATAGCCTCCAGTCTGGAGCAAATAACTACTTCAGGGAGGAGGTCAGTGCTGCTGTAGCAGAGAGCCACGGCACCAGTCATGCAGAAGGTACTCAGGAGTGGTTCACTGTTGGCCACAAGGAGGCTGTTGAGCACATCTTCAACGAAAGAGGTCGCAGGAGGTTGCCCAGTAATCTGCCAGCATTTCTGAAATTCCCCCATAACTACCAGGACTACCTCATCAAATCCGCTCGCAAATCAGATGCTCGTCGCGCATGGACAAAGTGGATCTTCCGCGAGGAGTTCCATAAGAAGAGAGTCCAACGGACCCTCAGTGGGTAGTGTTTCGGCAACAGTACGGACTTGACAAAACTGCCGAAGTAACAGCGGAGACTGCTGACAAAGGTCCTCAAGCAGCGCAGACCACGGACGAAGCATCGGAGACCATGGACGAAGTAGCAGAGACTGCACAGCCTTGAAAAAGGTTGCAGTGCAGACCATCGCGGTCTCAGCTCAGTCTGTCAGCAATGACGCGTAGAGCAGCCTAGTTTCCTGGCTGGATTCAGCTTGTAGGTGAAGGTATGTGCCTTTCCAGAGATGGCTTGAAGTGTGACAGCTCACCTGTCTCCATGTTGCTGAAGATGAAGTGGTACAGCTCAGCTGCCCTCAGTACACCTGCAATAAAGTCCCCTTTGGTCTCCTTGAGGGTTAAGCTGTCGTATATGGTCTCGAGCCGGGCACGTCCACACTTGGAGCTGAAGTATAGCAACCGGGCATTGTGGCGGATGTCTGGTGAGATCTCGCGGTGTACTTCTGAAAGAGGATAAAGACAGTTATCTTTGTGTGCTGGATGCGCCTGGTGATGTGGCTGAAGTAGGTGACTGTCTTCTGGTCCATTGCAGGGTCATCGATAACTAGAACAAGTGGTTCTGTCAATTGGCTACCAGCAGCTTCTCGTTCAGTGCTTGCAGGTTCTGCGTCTTGGTGATTGGGCCATTGTACCATTGATCATTTCTATCAACCGCCTCAGCAGCAGAGTCAGACACCAGAAGGATGTGTTGAGAGTGTAGGTCTTCGGCCAGGAGAGCCCGCAGCAAGATGTTTTTCCCGTGTCCTGATGGGGCAATGATCAGCACCACCTGGCCAGCAACAGCCGGCCTACTGTCGAATGGTACAGACATGCATGCGGAGGATGGTTAGCACTTGATCGGCGGTAGCCTCGTCTAAATCTGGGAGACTAAACGGCAGTACCTCCTGCAGCAGCTCTTTTGCCTGCAGAGCAGGGAATCCTGCACCTCCGCCGGATACGAAGGATACGATGGAGGCATCAAGCATAAAATCCCAGCAGCAGCTAAGAAGATAGCGTAGAGCGCCTGTGTCAGCACCCACAGTGTCTAGTACATCCAGTATCTGTATGATACATGCACGGGAAGCTATGACTATCCTGTGGTCTTAAACGGCAAACCAAAGAACCCTGACTTCTTCACCTCTGGTAGCTGGAGACTGGCGGTAGCACCTGCACCTGTTTTGCCGTCGACAGTGATATGGCTCAGGCCGAGGGTGCCTATCTTGAGATTCTCTCCATCCAGTCGGAATGAGCTCCGTGGTTTCAGGAGATCCTTAACCAGGTCCTGTGCAATCTGAGCATACCTCGCATCGTCGTCCTCTCCTTGATGCCCATTCTCTTGTATACAGTCTTGGCCTTGTTAATGGCTGATTGTCCTACCGTATCAGTGTCCCTCGATGAGATCACAGGCTTGGATGGTACCTCGGATCCCCCGCGGGTCTCCCTTCTCATCGAACTCTAGGAAGGAGATAGGGGCAACAGAGTCCTCTGAACCGAGGCGTGCCTCGCCCAAGTGAGCAAGATCGCCTAGCTCTTTGCTTTCTAGGTCTGTGAGTGACAGAATCATAGTCTTATATATATATATATATATATATATATATATATATATATATATATATATATATATATATATATATATATATATATATATATATATATATATATATATATATATATATATATATATATATATATATATACATACATGTATATATATATAGACGGCTTAAACCTACTAGTCATACCCCCAGTGAAATAGTTGGGCATAGGAGGACCACGCAATCAGTCAAGGGAACAGGTAGCAGTGCTTAGGGTAGTCCACCATTCCCGGGCATTGGCGATCCTCAGTCCACGTGCTCGACTATGCGCTACACACCGGTCTATGGCACGCCATGCCTCATATGCTGCAGGGGTCTCGTGATCCATCTCTCACTATTCAGAGGTGTTAAACATAGGCGACGATGATCTCAGCCATTGCACTCGTTGCTAGCCCTAGAACCGCGACCTCCATTAGTGTAACACGTTCACCCATGATCTTGGTGGCAACAGTGTAGGAGGCACCACTGGGGGCAATATTTGGGATGGGGTGAGTTATTCCGAGACAGTGCCCGGCCACCCCACCCACCACTGTAGCGAGGAGGACAGCCGCAGTGACGGCAGGAAGAACCTCATTTCCCCCTGTCATCTTCACTGCGGCCACATTCGCCGCCACGTTACTGGCGACATGGACTGCCACAGGTTTTGCTTTGGTCAGTAACTTCTGTGTCTTGGTTCGCAGCAGGTTCTCCACCTTCTGAAGACTCATCTGGCTCTCGGGCAGTTGCTTCACGATCTGTACTGTTGACGTCATTGTTTAACCACTGAGTATACAATGCGGTTAAACATCGGCGTCCACTGTCGAGAGAGCTAATAAGATCTTCCCAGTCTGCGTCTGCCAGGTGGCCAGGTTGGTACTCAGGAATATTCATCTGTCTCTTGAGACATCTTAAACATGTCCGGGCTCGCGTCATGCGAGAAGTACTATGATGTCTTCTGGAGGGAGTTGAAGGACTACAAGAAGAAGACATCAGATGAGCTCGCTCAGCTCTCCGGTGCTTAGCTGACAGAGGAGCTGACAGCCGTGAAGCTCTATCTAGGATTTGTCAAGGGACAGATCAGCTTCCTCGATTACCTTATCATGGGCGGGAGTATCACCGAGCAGCTCCTGTGAGCTAAAGGTGTCTACAAGGATCGGGACTATCGGTCAGATGTGTTCCAGCAGTTGCAGACCGCCATGGCCTTCAGCTGAACAAGGCTCTGCGATACTACAAGCTGGAAAAAGGATGCACTGCAGAACCCTCCAGCCCTTGGATGAGCATGTTGGCAGTGGGTATAGGGACTGTAGGGCATACCAAACTGGTTCAGTGTCTCGCCGTGCTCCCCACTGCTACTGTAGAGAGTCAGGCTAGTCTTATAGCTGATTTGCTAGTAGGCTGATCCCGAGCACCATAATAGCTAGGCCTGACAACACTCATAGTGTCGGGCGCCTGGAGCTGCCATGTCGACTGGCTGCAGTGTCAGGGTCGGAACGACTGTATGGCCCATACTATGCATAGGTGCGTTGATGTCAGTGTTGAAGCCGAAGTGGACACCGGGGGAACTCCCTTCGACTATCATGTTGCTATAGCCCCTGACTTAGAGGTCCTCGATGTTGACGATCATGTTGCTCGGAATCAACCGTAGGTGTGGCGAAATAGCAAAGTCAAGTTTGCGATGAGCCTTCTGCAACCCCTGCTGGAACTTAGCAATAAGACTACTGGGACCTGCCACGATGATCATATCCTCAATGTGACTGATGAACATGGCCTAAACCTCTGCTCCGCTGACACCATCTATGGAATGCCGCAGCTGGGTCTGTGCCATAAGGAGGCAGTAGCACAGTGCTTCCAGGGACTGGTTGATCCGAACGATCCCTGCTGGTGTGAGGCCTGAGGTGGTGTGTGGGACAAAGTACTTCCACACATCTGGATAGTCCTGCCGCAAGCCAGTGATGTGCATATTTTGCACCCGCTCCAGGGTCGGAGTCTGGATCGAATGAGAATGTCACTGTCTTCCGATGTCTACTCGCCGGGGGTTCGATAGGGGAATCCTGAGTAGTCACGTCTCGGGTCACCGTACATAACCCCTAGACCGCTGTTGTCACCACCATGCCACCGATAGTCTGGGTGAGCGCTGAACTCTCTCTGTAGTCTGCTGGCCACGGAGACGCTATGACTGTTGAGCTGTGGGTCGAAGGCGTTTGTATCAGAGAGGCTTGCACCCAGCTCATGGAGGATTCGTCGCACCGTGAAGTACACATGGAATCTGAGACAGCTGGCGATGAGCACAGCTTCAGGAGTACCAGAATAGGAGTGAAGCAGGGTGGAACTTACTGCACATCCTGCCGTGGCACACCACACGGCAAAGTTCAGCTGCTGATTCCAGTATGAGCGCATGATTCCATAGACATCACTATTTTGGTTAGGGATTCGTTTGGATTGGAGCTGACATCGATGTTAACAATCTGCTCCCTGAGGGCATCTCCTTTGCTGTTGCGTGTGCCCTCTCCATAGGATCCTATGCATAAGCCAAGTCCTGAACTTTTGTCTGCAATTCCGAGTTTACCCAGCTGGGATTGTAATGGCGGAGCTCAGTTTTGCATAGAAGGAATCTACTATTGCTGGATTCTCTTTGGCCTTTTCGGTAATTGGGCCGTATATGCATTGACAATTCAACACTTAGTGGTGGTGTGTTTTCGCGTATGTATAGTCAGGTCGATGAATGCAGCGCGATCACTGACGTATCCAAAACTAATGACATGATCCAAGACCCTTGGTCTGATTACGAAGCCTAAGCCCCGGTATGTGGCCTGTTTTTGCTTCATGAGCACTAGCTTATGGCCTGTCTGTAGTTGCTGCTCTCAGTGTTTAGCTACTTTAGTCTCTTGAATGCATGCAATATCGATGTTATAGTGTTCACAGTCTGCAGCTCAGGTTTGCTCTTTGATGTTCCACTCAGATCACGTGCATTCCACATAGCTATGGCATGCTCCTGGGAAGATTGCGTCATCCGAGGATGTCGAGCACAGTTTCTTGTTTGAAGAAGGGTAGACATAATCAGAGTTGCCTCTGTATGCGGATGTCAGCCCGCAATCTTTGATGACTTAGTTTCCCAACAAAGTTGGTACTTACGGAGGAGACCGGCGTGAAGGTGTTATCTTTCTCAATTGTCACTTAGGCTGCTCTAAACAATATCTAGCCTAGTAGCTAATAACAACAATCTGGCAAGTAAATGCTGCACGGATTAAATACCATAATTTTGATAGCGATTGAGCGCAACAATGCCTACAGTGATTTTGAAAAGCGGAGCTGTAAATAACAATCAGGCAACAACACTCCAAAATAAACTAATCTGGCTTAGACAAAACCACAAACACTATCTGGGTAACAGTGATGACACTATCTGGCAACAAAGTACCGCACGTACAATCTGGCAACGTGTACCAAATAGAAAGTACTCTGACAATGTTCAAGCACCGAAAATTAAAGGACTGGACTCGGTGATGTTGTCGGGTATACAAGTACTAAGTATGAACGCAATCCAGCAATAAGTACCAATTGGAAAGCCCTGACAACAAAATACTGTCCTGAAATCTAACAAGTCAAAAGGAAAAATACCTACAAATTGAATAGAACAACATGGAAAAGTAAGCATGCAATCATGATCCGCTGAGAAACCATGAAGTAAATCAGCAATACAATATTACTTTGCCTGCAAAGCTATTCAAACGTAATAAAAATGAGGATAAGGACACCAAAGAGACTTAAATTTTAGAGAAGCAGGTTAATAATAATAATAATAATAATAATAATAATAATAAAAATCGTTATTTATTGAGGGTAGCACTTCAAGTACACGGCCTGATCTAGAAGAGGCCCTCATTAACATATATACAAATGTATTTATTTTATTTTTTTATATAATATGTACAAATTTATACATCTATGTACAGACAATGAACGTAGGGAATGTATTTCTTATAATCATATAATATTCTGAATGTATTAAGAGTAATTTGAACAAAAGCTACTGATGCTTTCAACAGCAGCAAACTTCCAGTCAAATTAGCATTGATATATTCAGCATTGTAAAGTAAATCCCTTTCTTTTCTGCTGAAATGCTTTGGAAACAATGCAAGAAATAGAAATAACGATATTTTTATTTGCTAAAATATAGAAACTAATTCTCAATTTCGTAGACAAATACAGCTAAGCACATTATAACATACGATTATACATACATACAGAAACAATAGATTTAGTAGAATTATTATCATTACCCACCCCGCCGAATGTCTTAACCCTTTAGTGACTAAATTTGACAGTAAAACCTCGATTAGGTCTATCTATTGTGAAATGTCCGTTTCCAAAACAATGCCATTCTTGGAAATTTACCACCGGAAAGACTGGCTCGATTATCGCGCCTGTCATTCCTGTCATAACTTTACAAAAATAGTCCTCTGGACTGCAAATGGTCATTTCTCTAGCCGATTTTATGGACTTGTTTCTAGGCGTGTGCATGTATGGGTCAAAGAGCGTAAGAATCACCAAATTTGACATAGCACTTCATAATGTAGGATAAAATCAGAAGGTTCAATCGAAGGTTTGTAAATTAAAGTTTAATTAGGCATATATAGTTTACTGAAATTAAGAACTCACCAGAGCACATGCACTCCCAATCACACACACTCACTTCCACACGCATACAAACTCATGGGCATACACTCCCGTGGGTTTACATCCAATATAGTAGGTCTACGCCGTATATTGTCTCCAACATCTAACCATTTCAACACTAGTATTAGAACTCAAGTCATGCTATTAAGCTGTTGCATATCTTAAGCATAATTTGAACGAAAGGTCTTGTTACCTTCGGCAGCAACACTATCGAGTCAAATTAGTATCAAAATTATACAGCAAGGGAACATATTTTATGTCTACATTTCGTGCTCTAATGATAAAGGATCGGGAAAGTTGAAAAATATACGATAGATATATTCATCACAAAGTAAGCATTTGGCCCGTAAGTGTGCACAATCACATAATAATGTGACGGACAATAGCATAATACAATTTCATAATGCATACACAAAACTATTTACATTAGAAGTATTTTCCATGCATGTACTATATGACTATCTTGAAACTCTAACCTTTGGATTGCCGATGGTCATTTGCTGGTCCAGAGGAGTGTTTACGACAATTGGACCCAGGAATGATTGACTCGGTTAACGAGCCAGTCAATCCAGTGCTCTATTGTCGGAAACACTCCTCTCCTAGGCCGCGAATGCCCTTTCATTGTATGTTTAAGGTTCTCTTCTTTTTTTCTTCTTTTTTTTTAAACATTTTTATTGTAATAAACGTATTTAGACAAAAGGATCTTGTGGTATGCTCGTTTAACATACACATATCCTTTTCAAATAGAAATATTATATAACGGTAGTTAAATTTGCGAGCGAGCGAAAGGGAGAGAGAGAGAGAGAGAGAGATAGAGAGAGAGAGAGAGAGAGAGAGAGAGAGAGAGAGAGAGTGCAAACGAGAGAGCATTTATAAATGATAACACAAAGAACTGTTAGCATTACATTGCTCGAAAATGATCATATGCAGACCAAAAGAACACTCCTCCTGAAAATGTATCACCCGAATGACAGGCTCAGCCAGTGAACCAGTCATTCTAGTGGTAAACCCACAAAGAGCAGTTGACCTTCGGTCTGCAGATGGACACTTCCCAATACCAACAGTCAAAGCACTGGAGAGTGTTCTAACTGTCTTTAAAGCAGACATTAATTTAATTCAGATGATTATAAATAAACAATTGTTAAATATAATTTAATAGAAGATGTGTATTTGTAGACCAGGAGAAGACCAATCTCGAAGATTCATCACTACAACGACAGGCTCAGTTGCTGAGCCAATGATTCCAGAGACGAGCCCTCGAAAACAGTTGACTCCTGGCTAGCAGATGGGAATTTTGTTCAACATATTGCTAACCTAACGGGATATACACATTATAGCTGTTCTCAGTGATTTTAATTTGTAGTTATAACTAGGTTGTTATTACTAATTATCAGGACAATTGTTCCGATGCCCATTTGCGGGTCTGGGAGAAGTGCTTCCGAGAATTGGACACAGGAATGACCGAGTCATTCATTCCACCGCTCACTTCTCGGGAACACGCCTCTCTTGATCAACAAATGGGCATTTTTGTATGTTGTATCTCTATTGTGCTAAAAGATCAGGGTTATTGTTCTTCCTAGTACTTATATTTGATCATATTGGAGTGTACGGCACTGTAATTATAAGTTACTTTTGTTATTGTTTTGTGCACAATTCGTTTTCAATGTCCTCTGTAAATTAAGCAAAGCTATTGGTGGAGGTGATATAGGTTGTCACACTTGACCACTCCCGGCGTGTCCTTGATTGTTGTAAATCGCAGGAGATTCCGCGGCGAAGACGGGTAACCTTATCTCTGGGGCAATGGGGCAAAACAGAAGAAAATGAAAACATTTTTATTATCATCATTATACGGGTAAACAATCACACATATTTGCTATGAATGATCCGAGTGTCGGAGAATGTTTAATATTAATAGTTAAAGAATTCCACATTTTTGTTGCTGTGTATGTAAAATTGTTTTTCCCATAATCCGTTCTTATTTTTGGAGGCTTTAATTGACCTTTCGTTTTTGACCGTAAATTCAGTGTATGCGTGTCTTCTACAAATGTGAACTGATCTTTCATGTACTTCGGTTACTGAATTGATTTAGTAAAACTAATAGATAGATCTACTTATAAATTGGTAATCGTGAAATTAAGATCTCTTGCTACCTTTCTGATAAGGGCAGCGTGACCTCTCTGACTGCTGTAACGAGGAAAAGGAAGCTTAACACACAATGACCTAGACCTTTCTCTCAAGCTGCAGTACTCAAAATTAGAAGTATCTGATCATGTGACATTGATCTCGTAACCTTGATCTTGAGAAAACGCTACAAATTTCAAAGCAAATAGGTCAAAAGCTACCTTTAACCTTTGAACTCTAGAATAAGGACAATTTAGCAAGAAATTCATATGTCAAAACGACGGACGAAGGAGATCAAGTTTAGGTAAATGTGATTAAGTAACTATTGATTTAGACTGTCTTGTGGCTAACTTCTTAGGTTATATGGACGCGAACTCACTAATGAAATAGCCTGGAAAAATAAAGCAGACTGATAACTCAGTTGTAGAACCTTGTGGTGAGGAAAATTGTTTAAAAGTGTTTCTAATTGGAAGCACAGTTAACCAATTTTCATCACAAGAAAGAGTTTGTTCTCTGCTGCTTTACTCTCGCACTCCCTGCTAAGATAGACAACCTTTCCTTGGGGACTGGGTTAATATGATACCGGACTAAGCTGGTAACAGCCAAAGGGTGTGGGCATTTAAATCCAAATTTAATACGATTTGAAAGCAATTTAAATGTACCAGTCAAAGTTTCAGTTCTTGAAGCTAAGTTGCACCCATGAGACAAAATATTTAGCAACCTAAGCTGTTACCTAATGAATGCAGTTTACCCTATCCTAGCTTTAGCCTAAAAAGGTGTGGCGGACATACTTTAATAACAATCTCTAGACTGGCATTTTAGTACTTAAGCCGTCGTCAAGAGGGAGGAACGCCCCTTTGACAATGACCTAGCACGTTGAGGAACAGATTTGAAATATTCAGTAATTGGCATCTTCATTTTAATTAACAATCAGATAAACTCCTAGTGTCGTATATTAGTAATAACAATTCTCTGTTCCGTATGTGTACTGTTGAAGTATGCCTACATGAATGTAATCTTAGTAAACTGGACAATAATTGGTTGCGCCTAGAAGTAGTGGAATATCCGCAATAAGAAGAAGTTTTGGTTTCTCTGTAATTTCCAAATCTATTTTTAGCTCCAAATGCTGATTTTACCCACAATGCATTTCAATTCATTTACTACTGGACAATTTAAACATAATGCATCTCTTAATCAAATGTTACTGGCGAAATACATGACTATCCAACACAGTCTACTAAAAGTTATACTCTTACTGGATTTTATACAATAAGGATTAAATAACCAAGATGGTGACCGGCCGTAGAAACTAATAGTTACCTTTCAAATTGAGCGAATCGCGTGGCAATGCGGCTGACAGCAGAAAACAATACGTGTTTGGTTCCATGAATGTATAGCCCATAGCCACACGGACTAATATACGAGCATGTGCGAAGATGGAATCGGATAGTGGTTAAGAAAAAGCTGCTTAAGAATACAGGTTTAAGACCTGATGACAATTTAGTACAAGAAGGCGGAAATGTTAAAAGAACAATATTGTTACCTGCTATTACAGCAATGAAACCTGCCTCCTTGGGCCATGACATTGAACATTCCCTTTCACCGACTGTGCAGTATGCAAACTATACAACTTTCACAAATAAGATACAACTCAAATCTGTAAGCAGAAAATCGGTCTTGTGAGCACATTTGGCACTCTGTTCAAGCCAGCAAAGGTGCTTTCAAATTAAGCGGCAATACAGCAACTTACTGCCGTACAAAATATAGCCACACTTACAAGTTAATCAGCTGGCCCTATAGAATCCGAGCCCAATAACATTTTACGTAAATAAAACTGAGAAAGTAACGCACTGCCATACTGCGCAACAGCCGGCGAGAGGGAACACTAATATATTTTTTAACTTCAATGTCAGACAACCTGCAGTTGCCAAAGTTCCAGCTTATATTCAGATTTGAAATCATGCCAACATAAATCTCACGATCTAATCAGAGCGTTATTCAAAGATTGACATGTAACCCTTCCACTCTGAATTCTGTTTCGACACACCCACCAGAAAGCATCGGTCTGAGAATCTGCCAGAAATGCATTGAATAGCTACCGGAAACTGTTGCATAGCGCTTTTGCAACAACTTCTAGCAACATCATTCAAAGAAAATCAAACCAATTCCAAGACACCAACCTTATGATGAGAATATCAAAAAACATGCTATCAGAATCGAGTGGTTAACGTGTGGGCCTTGCTGTTACTTGATATGCAAATCTGGAACCTAACAAAAGCCACACCGTCTAAGCTTCGCGTTCGTCTCCTATGAATAGTTTTTGGTAACTATTCCTCAAGTGAACACATTCCAATTTCCATTCGAGCCATCCGGTGTTACACAGAACAGAGGCATAAGCTCAAGCTCAACATAAAACACAGCAACAAAGATATTCGCAAGTAGTTGTTCACCAATAGAGTGGCACCACAGTGGTATTCACTGTCATCTACAGTAGCTGAAGCAACAACAGTCGAATCATTCAAGAACAAGCTAGATATCTACTTCGAACAAAGAAAGAACATTTTAATTCGACTGAACAGGCCATACATATACCAGCCCATCATAAGGTCATACTGCAATGCTTCCAATACAGTGGACTGCTCTTGGAGTAGCCTGTGTATAGACAAAAACATGTTCAGTAGCGATTCCAATGACCAGTAGATACATCTCTGCCTCCACATCCGCACTTTGTAAACCACAAAGTGCGGACGTGGAGGCAGAGATGTATCTACTGGTGATTGGAATCACTACTGATATCATGAAGAGACACTAGTATAGAGGATGAGACTCGGATAGCGATGAACACAGAAAATGAAAACAACAGCAATAAGACCAACCACGGCCTCCACAAATCAGCTTGCAAACAAATGCTAGGCGCAGCAGGGCATAATCATGTGTGTAGGCGGCATACCACAGCTGATGCTGGGAACACCCATCTGCACCACAGTATTTCCACAAATCCGAGCTAAAGGCTTAAATCTAATGTCACTGATATACCGAAGGTTTCGAGAAGACTTAATTAAGCGAAACAGTCAAATCATTCACGAACAAACTAGAAATAATCTACTTCAGAAAAAGATCTTTTGAATTCGACTGAGCAAGGCATACTATGACAAATAACACTGAGGCAATAACAAGCCAGTCGCTTATGCCTCGTAAAATGATGATGATGGTGATGAATATAAAACCTATCCAGGTAAATGTGTGCATCTGATAACCACTCAAAACAAACTCCATCTATAGTAAGTCCGTCGAACTTGAAAAGCAGTCAAACTACACTAGACCATTTAAAAATGAATAAATTAAGTGTAGAGAAATGACTCAGGTCAACATTAAAAATTGCCATGTCTAAGGTAGACTGGAACAAAGTGATAGATATAGAGTCATGTGATGATGCCTACACCAAGCTCCACAACATTTGCACTAACATCTTTGAGTACAGTTTCCCCATGAAAGAAGAAATTATTCCAACATAACCCTACTAAACCATGGCTGACAAGATGATTGATATCTGGCTCTCATAAAAAACAGCAATTTTATTTGACATTTATAAAATGTCAAACAAAGTATAATGAGGCAGTTTTAAAATATAGAAATAAACTGGACCAAATAATAAAAACACCAAAATGAACTATTATCAAAACAAATTTGAGCAACCCAAAATTTATATAAATGAAACATGGAAGACTATAAAACCACTTTTGAATAAAAACAATAGAAAATCACAACAGACCCAGTTTCTCTACAATAATAAGGTAATCACGGATAACAATGAAATTGCAAACGGTTTCAATGAGTATTTTGCTAACATAGGTCCAGACCTCTCAATGAAAATCATATCTACATCAGGAATTAAATATAGTGATTATCTCACAGATACTCCCGCTGATCAATCCGCTTTGGGGTTTTGCTTATCCTGTTAACAATGACTAAATATTTACTATACTTAATTCACTTAATCCTGTGAAAAGTGCCGGCGTAGATGGGTTTAATTAAACGGAGCATATTGAAAAACTGCATATTTTGATTTACTAACACCACTCAAACATATCTGCAATCCATCATTAGTATAAGGCATATTTCCATCAAAACTAATATCTGCACATGTCGCCCCAATATATAAAGCAAAAGACTAGTCCAACTTAACAAATCACAGGCCTGTCCCAACACTTCCACTTTTCTTCTTCTTGGACCTTTCAAAAGCTTTTGAAACTATCAATCACAATATATTATTAGGAAAACTTGCCTATTATGGAATCCGAGGATGTGCACTTGCTTGGTATCAGAGCTACTTAACTGACAGAACACAATGCGTGCAATTTAATGCAACCTGCTCTGCAAACAGGAAATTAACCTATTGTGTTCCTCACGGGTCAATTCTTGGCCCTCTGCTGGTTTTACTCTATATGAATGACTTGCCAAAATTTGCCACAATTTGTCACTAATACTGTTTGCTGATGACACCAATGCTTTTTGCTCTGACAAAAACTAATAAAATAAAGAATGGAAGACGTTATTAATTGGTTCAAAGTAAACAAGCTATCATTAAAGGTTGATAAAACAAACTATACCGGTATGCTATTTTCAAAGTCTAGACAATAAAGAAACAATAGTATTCCAAAAAAATATATTAATAAAAAAGAAATTGAAGACGCTCCTTTTGCTAAATTCTTAGGAGTTTATTTAGACAAGAATCTGACCTGGGGCAAACAAATTGAGGTGGTGACAGCTAAAGTAGCAAGCGGCATGTGGCAAGCGGCATGTGGGGTCATTCAAAGACTAAAGCAATACCTAACACAAGTCACCATTAAAACCCTATATGCCAAACTGATCCTTCCACACCTCACATACTGCAATGCCATCTGGACTAACACACAAAAAGGCAAATTAACAAAAATACAAAGCATGCAGAAAAATGCATTAAAATGTTCTCAAAAACAGCAAAGGGTCAAAACATCTTCAAAACACAAAAACTTCTTTAAATTCACAGACATAGGCAAGTCACAGATGATCAACATTGCCAGAGCCTTTCATCACAAAATCCTACCTAAATCTATAACCCACAGCTTTGCAAACAACATCGAAATCCACACATACAACACCATAAACAAACATGATCTCCACATTAGATACACACGAACAGACATGGGGAAATGTACAATTTCAGTTGGTGCCGTCAAAGCGTGAACTAGTACAGATAAACACACTTGCGAAAAAATACTAACACTAAAATCATACAAAGACATAATTAAAACTAGCATACTCAATACATACTAGATCTAGATAGTACACTAAACAGCTATTATTGCATAATGACACAACCCCCACCACCACCACTACGACCACCACCACTACTACCAGCACCACCACTATTACTGCTACTGCAACTACCACAACCACCACCACTGCCAGAAACCACCACTACTACTACTACTACTACTACTACTACTACTACTACCACCACCACTACTACCACCCCATCACCACTACTTCTACTACTACCACCACTACTACTACTACTACTACTACTACTACTACTACTACCACTACTACTACTACATTATAATGCACTATTACTGCTATCGTGACTATTGCTTCCTTCAAACTGACGCACCTCAGCAAGTGCTACTACTAAATAGCTACGTACAGGTTGATATGGGGTAATTGGCATGCATGGTTCCATCCCCGTCCACGTCCCCCGCCCCTCCCTCCCCTCCCCCTCAAAAAATAAAATACAAATCTCTAATCTTAATAACTAAAAGGAAAAAACAAAGATGTATTGTATCGTTTGTTCTTTTTTCTATGTCTACTTAGCTCAGTACCATATCTGTACATTCATAAGTAAATCTCACATTCTATGCTAAGCTGTGTGTGTAATTGTATATGTATGTTTAATGTTAGGTGTCCGCCACCACTATAAGCAATGCCTTCGGTGGACAACCTGTATTGAAAATATGTAAATTAGTATCCAAGAAGCAAATAAATAATATTGAAATAATATATTGAATCTTGAACAGCAAATAATGTAATTTCACAAAAATGACCGGTAAACAAATGAAGAGGTATATATCCCTCCTATGTAAGGAGCACCGCAATCGAATAATGAAAATTGGTTCAAACTCACAGGTTGAATGAAATGTAAGTTGACACAACCTCAACACTCGATCCAGCTGCTGTTTGATTACATTATTATTATTGCCCAGTACTATCGTGTATTTAGAAATTCACAAACCAAATTCAACACGATTTTTGAGACAAAACATAAATACACCGGAAGTCCTTTCACGTACATTTTTATTCTGGAACACTAGCCTAGATGGTCATACATAGAAAACTTACAAAACTTACCAAATCTTGAACATTCTCCCCACCTTGGAGGCTCTGACTCCAAAACAAGATAAATCAATATGCCTTATAGAATTATAAAGGGAGTTGAGTGCTACATGTTAATTATAAGTCCAAACGTGATGGTTTTCTAACTTTACGACCATAACGAGTGGTGTTACTCGAGTCATTATTTTGAGCCAATAAATCAGGGCACATATCTACTGTTGAATATGCATGTTCTTCAACCAAATTTGTGTCACACAAATTGTCAATAATATGCGTGTCAGATCCAGTGGTAACCGTATTTGAATTGTCATTTGTTTTCTCTTGGGTACAAAAACCATCCAGTGTTTGTACATGATTGTGTGGGAGAATAATGTGGCCATCAATTATTTCAAGATCATGTATACATTGAATAGGCCTTACATAGAGACCTTTGGCAGTCTTAACCTCAACAGTACGTATTAAGCCATCACGGCCTGGGTGCACTACTTGAACAGCCCCAAGGGGCCACTGCAACCTATTATAAGATTCACCTCGGACCAAAACCACAGATCCCACTTGAACACCTCTCTTATTAGCAGAGGTGCCTTTACAAGGTGGAAGGTACGCAAATACTCTTTCACCCAACAAGACCAAAACCTATCAAGAAGTTGCTCACGGAGCTCCTGCCGCTCAACCAGATCATGAGGTTCAACAGCATTACATTCTGAATTGGTGGTGGGCTTGAAACTAGACGACCTACCCAGAAGGAAATGAGATGGCGTCAAAGACGCCCCAGAATCCAGATCATCCCTAACAAATGTCAGAGGTCTGGAGTTGACACAAGCCTCAACCTCATGAAGAGTGGTTTCCAACTCCACCCAAGTGAGTAACCTCTTACCTAAGGATCTCTTCAAAGCTGACTTGACTGATCCGATCAATCTCTCCCACCAACCTCCCCACCATGGGGCACGAGGAGCAATGAACTTCCAAAAAGGACATTCTGGACCAAGTGCATTCAACAAGTGATCCTTAGCCGCCATAAAACACTTAGCATTATCTGACATTATGACAGACGGCATGCCCCGACGAGCAATGAACCGATGTAAGGCCAATACAGTAACTGCACAAGACAATGACTCCACCAATTCCAAATGGACAGCTCTGGTTACTGCACAAGTGAAGAGAAGAACATAGAATTTCTTACCCACATAGTCACATCAATACAATGGTCCCCCATGATCCAATCCCGTTACAGAAAATGGCAGTGCTTGTTTGAGACGCATTTCCGGCAGAGGCGCCATAGTCTGTACACCAGCTGGAGCATCTAGACGTTGGTAAGAAATGCATTCTTGCTTCACACGTTTACAAATACGCCTTGCACCTACAATCCAGTACTGATTCCTGAGATCAACTAACATGCTATTCACACCTGCATGCTTCATGCGTGCATGAACCTGACGAGCCAGCAATAAAGCCAAACGACCTTTAGGTATAATGACATGGTGTTGAGCATCATATGGTAAGCCTGCAAATTGAAGCCTACCCTGAACACGGAGTAGGCCATCCTCATCAATAAATGGAGACAGCTTAAGAATGGAAGTTGACCTGGGCGATGCCCGACCATTTTGAATTTCCTGAAGTTCCTTCTCAAATTCCCGCTTCCGAATACACTGTAGCAATTTTAACTTAGCCTCACTGAGCTCGAGAAAGGACAAATCACCATGTCTACGCTGTTCTCTGGATACTTTACAGTTATACAAAAACCATTATAGCCAACCAATAACATGCACAGCTCGAGTCAAAGTACTCCACCGACCCATATCAAGAACAACTTCTGAATCATGACCAAAATCCTGAACATCAGCGACTGTAGGGTTGCCTTCTTCAAGACATACACTAATCAGAAGATGATCTGAAACACTTGACCTCCGTAACTCCTCACATTTCACAAATGAACCATTGACCCGGGTACCACCATCAGCCTCAAGATTTCCACTAACTGCAGCACAGACAGTCGGTCCTGAAAAGAAACCAGGACCATGAAGCCAGAGCAGTGATTTTACCAACTCACCCACTGGTATATCATGAGTGACTAAGTCTGCTGGATTTTCTTTACCAGGAAGATAATGCCACTGTGAAGGACTAACAAGAGTATGGATCTCAGCAACCCTGTTGCCAATAAATGGTTTCCACGTATGTGGGTCACTCTGTATCCATGCCAACGACACAGTAGAATCTGTCCAGCAGTGACACACTGTGTCATCAGATAACTTCAACGCCTGCTTCCCATATGCTACTAAGCGAGCACAAAGTAAGGCACCTAACAACTCAAGACGTGGTAAGCTTAATCTATTCAACGGAGCTACCCTAGCACGAGAAACTACCAGAGATCACTTGTACACTCCATCCTGAAGTTGGACATGTAGATAGATACACGCACCATAAGCTGACTGTGATGCATCTCCATATGCCTGCAGCTGGACCACATAATTTTGTCGCCAGGCAACACCAGTGTAACTCCAAGGAATCCTCCAGGTCCGGAGAGTCATCAAACCTTCAAGCCATTGTACAAATCTCCTCTGGATTTCCACACATACCACGTCATCCCATGTCACTCCAAGTCTCCAAAGCTCTTGAAACAGACACTTGGCCACCATGATGAAAGGAGAATGAAAACCCAGAGGGTCAAACAAATGAGAGATGAGACTCAGTACCAACCGTTTTGTGACACACACATTCCTCGAGACAACAAGCCAATCAAAGGAGAAACCATCCTCGGCTACTAACCACCGCATGCCCAGTACCTTGAAAGAATCTTCTCCAATTGACTTATCAGTGAAGTCTCGACTTAGCAAATTATCAACCTGTTGACTATTAGAACCCCATTTTGCCGGAGACATACCAGCCTGATCCATGACATCATCAGCCTCAAGAAGCATGTCACAACCCTCTGAAGCATCATCACACCCAGACAACCAATCATCCACAAACAGATTTTCAGACAGTTCATCTATCACGCGAGATGGTAAGAACTTTGTCAAGTGATGTTTGATAGTAGCATTGAACAGAAATGGACTTATTACCAAAGGGTACATGCACAAACTTCATCTTCCGGATGACACCACGATCATTCCAGAGAAATCTATGAACATCCTGATCCTCAGATTTAACCTGTATCTGATGGAATGCCTTCGTAATATCAGCCGAAAGAACAACTTTCCAACGCCTGAAATGCAACAAAATACCAGGATGATCAGGAATCATACTAGGACCCGTCTCCAAACACTCATTCAAAGATACACCATTAACACACTTGGCTGAAACATCAAATACTGGGCGAACCTTTGTAGACAGGCTTCTTTCCTTAACTACTGGACGGTGTGGCATATAGAAGATATTGTGAGAACTACAGGTCTCAGTCTCGGGAATTTCCTCTATAATGCCTTCATTTTGCATCTCACTAAAGACTTTGTGATACTTGAACTCCAGGTCAGGATCTTTAGCAAGGCGATGAGTCAAATTGTCCAAACGAGACTGAGCCATTTTCTCATTATTTACAAGTTTAGGTTGCACATCCTCAGACTTCCATGGAAGAGACACTACATATTTGCCCTCAGAGTCAGAGAATGCAATCTCCTTGCTAAATTCATCCAACACTGGATCTAGTACTGGAGGCTCCTTATCACAGATTCCAACTGAATCCAGATCCCAGAAGATTTTCAAGCCAGACTCAGAGAATTGAATGCAAAACAGTTGATGAGAAACACACAGCTGATTTGAAACACTGGATATTGACAAGGGACCCGACAAAACCCAACCAAACACAGACCTCTGAGCAACTAAACCATCAGGCAGGAAAACCATTTCAGGAGTCACCAGCTTCCAGTATGCATCAAGGCCTACCAAGATATAAACTCGCACCTCCTGACCCTCAGGAACATCAACAAATTCAAGATCTTTCCCAAAAGATTCCAGTGCACTGTTGGGAACAGATGGGCGCAACATAGGTGGTCAAATAACAGGAATTTCAGTAGCCGACAATGTCACAGTATTACCTTGAGGCCCTTGTAAAATTACATTGTAAGTGTTTATTTTCTCTGCACTACTGATGTGATCTCTGCCAAAGCTCGCATAACCAAGGTTTCTAGACCCAATCCACTCAGGCCCAATTTTGCCTACTAAGTGTTTAGAAACATAGGTTTTATCCGAACCTGTGTCAAATAGAATAATAGCCTCAGATCATCCACACTCACTCACCGACACACAGGCAGCCTGCAATAAAACACGAGAATTTTTTCAAGTAACTGAATTAACATGAGAAACATCTGTATTAACAATTGATACACCTGGATCTGACACGGGTTATCTGGGGTGGATTGTGTGGATGAGAAATCATTATTAATACCAGATTGGGTAGTACTTTGCTTTGTTATACATAAGAGATTATGATGTTTTCCCTTGCATTTAGCACATTTAGCATGAAAATTGCGATAATTATGTCCCTTTGCAGTTGTCAGACACCTGTAACATGGCCCTGTACGACGCAAAATATATTTACGCTCCCCCATAGGTGCCCTAGTAATATTATAACATCTGTCAATTGTGTGACCTTGATGGTGACACAGACCACAAGTTTGACAATTCACATTAGATGATGAGTGCAATGCAGCTGTGGTAGCCATAGGCAAGTTCTTATCCATCATAGCTGCACCATCGATCACTGAGTCGTGATCCTTGAAGAATGTCTGAGACCGTTCACAACGCTCGATTTCATGCTTTAGAAAGTTCAACAGAAACTCCAAATTACTTTCATGCTTTTCCCTTCATGCGCCCACTCAATTCTTAACTCTGGAGGTAGCCGAGACAGGATAAACGGTGTTAAAACAACACCATACTGTTCGCCATTAATTCCAAGCACTTCAAGACTCTGAACATGTGTTTGAAGAATATCATACATTTTCCATAGAACCGACACCCTAGGGTTTTGTGGAACGTTATTTGTGAGCAATTCATGTACATGTGAGAAGATTATTCGCTCTGGACGACCAAAACGCTTTTCAAGAATGGCAATGGCTGTCTTGTAATTGGCAGCAGTCAATGTCAAGCCACGCACAGCCGCCTTAGCATCACCACTCAGAAGAGACAATAAGTAAGTGAATTTCGCAAATGTCCGGAAAGTCACTTGTATGTACAACTGCTGTAAATTGTTCCCAGAAGGAAACCCATGTTGTAACATCACGACGAAAGGTTGGAAGCTCCAACTTAGGCAGCTTGGCCTCCACTGATGTTGCAGAGATCCGATCTGTATCATCAGGAACAGGTTGTGGGACGCTAAAATTACTGCAGCTTGAACACGAGGGACTCGACACTTCTCCCGAAAATCTGCAGGCCTCAATAATGTTATCATCCAGTTCATTTAAGTCTATGGACTGCTCTACAAGTTCTTGGGATTGATCTAAACTACGAAGCCTCTTATCAAACTCATCGATCGCATCATTAAATTCAATGAGAGAAACATCCGAAGATTTGCAAAGACTATCCAGCTTAGTACTAGCACGTGTTACCCAGCCACGTGCTGCTGCACGGGATCTGAGCACTGCCTTATCAGTCATGTTATCCAATTGAGCTTAATTTTGACGATTACAATACTTACAGTTTAAAAGTTCTACAAATTCCAACTTTGTGGTCCTCCAAAGGTATTACAGGCGGGATCTACAAGATTTCAACGCAACAACAAGAAGAAAACTTAACGGTTCTCCTAATGTCCGATAGGTAAATCTACAAAATGTCCGCGCAACAATAAGAAGAAAACTTCGCTTCAAAGTCAAAATACACGCTACACACGCAGGGCAGCACATTGACTCCAGCGTATTTTGTTGCCTCCTTTTTCCCAGGTTCCGGCACGAAAATGTCCAGTACTATCACGTATTTAGACATTCACAAACCAAATTCAGCACGATTTGTGAGACAAATCATAAATACACTGGAAGTCCTTTTACGTGCATTTTTATTCTGGAACACTAGCCTAGATAGGCATACATAGAAAACTTACAAAACTTACCAATTCTTGAACAATTATTATTATTTATTATTATTATTATTATTATTATTATTATTAGTATTAGTATTATTATTTATTATTATTATTATTATTATTATTATTATTATTATTATTACTTAGAGTTACTTAGAGTTACTTAGAGTTGATTTCCCACACAGGATCCTCACGGCTCCTCTTCCGTTGAGTCGAGGTCGTCATTGTCCCAAACGTTCACAGTGTTTGGTACTTCTGGTGATTGGGGCTTTGAAGTCTGATTACTGGAAGTCACACAGTTATCCAGGAGCCAGATGAAGATTTGGTTATAGAGGACTAGAGCCTGCAACCACTCAGAACCTAGTAAGACCTGGTGAGTAAGAAGTCTACATATACTATATCTTGGTTTTCCAATGTTTGTTGAGTTTGTTCTTGAAATTATTTACACACTGTGTGGATGCAACGCTATCGGGCAGATTATTCCAGAGATTTACCACTCTTAACGCAAATGCATTATTATTCAGTGATATACATTTACTTGATAGATACAATTGTAGCGACCCTAGTTCAGCCGAACAGGCATGGCCTTAAACCTGAGCACTAGCAGTGGATAGCAGCGCTGCAATAACCAGGCCACCAGTAGGTTGAAGCCAAGCTATGGTGCCCTCAACGTCTAGTATTGGTTATAGCCAACCACTCGTAGCTTGAAGCCAAGCCAGGGTGCCCTCAATGTCTATATAGTATGTTATATTCAGCCACCCATATAGCTTGAAGCCAAGCTATAGTGCCCTCAACGTCTAGTATTGGTTATATCCAATCCGAATTCTGGTATCACTATCACAGTTGCCTCGTTGTGTTCATTACAACTGAGTTAGTCGGTACCTGAATTGTCCGGTTCCACTGGTAAAGAGGGATAACAGCAGTAGAAGAAGTAGTAAATGTAACGAATGAGTTCTGAGAAGAGACTGCATGGGTACTATATGCGTGCAGTGATGAAAGGGGTAAATGGATGAGAGTAGAATTTAATGAATGAATGAATGAATGGATGAATGAATGAATGAATGAATGAATGAATGAAAAAGCAGAAGCACGAGAAGTAGTGTCTGATTATGAAATGCGTGCTTGTTGGAATGTATGACGGTTAGATGAAGATAACCACAGCCTCAGGGCCGAAAGGGTTAACTGATGTGACAGCAGAAGCTAGTAGATCCGTGAATGCTTGCTGGATTCCAGTGTGTGTATATGAATGAATGAATGAATGAATGAATGAATGAATGAATGAATGAATGAATGAATGGATAGATGAATGAATGAATGAATGAATAACTAGGCGACATCCACGGCCTCCAGGCCGAAAGGGTTGACAAGGTAATGTGGCACTAGGCCTACGACAGGCTACTACCCTTCCAGGAACAGATCGGGACAAACTAGAGGACACTCCAATGCACGATGCACATGAGTTTACTATAGGCATTTGACAACACTTGGGTGAAATAAAAATGTGATTTATTATGTAGTTATCTTCGTTTCTAGATCATGTTGTAACTTTTATAACAGCATCTACAATAGCCGATACGGCTTTATGTACACAGTATCAATAGTTAGAAATCCTCGATTGACATGGTTAAATACATAAATAAAAGAAATAGCAATGTTCTGATCCAAATAATTCGAGAAATGGCAATCCGTAAAAATGCACGCTATGATTGAAATAAGTAGCGAAAGTAGTAAGACTAATGTGTATGGGTGGAGTTTGACAGCTGTCGAAAGTTAATAATGTTTGAGCAGCCGACAAACATTACCGAAATCCCAATGTAAACAAAGTAATCCTAGCATCTGGAAGGAAATAAACATAGTAGTCAAATTTATTCCGATACACCCATCTCATTTACTTTGTTAAAGTTAGTTTAGTTTGGAAGATTGATTTCTGCTAATGTTTTACGAGGTTAACGCTCCACTTTCCGAACAGGTACGGACACCGAACCGCAAGAAAACACCCCTTTTCGTTAACTTTGGACCATTGTGACGTAGAAAACATAGTGGCCGTAAATATTAAAAAAGCTCTAAAATGGACAATTAAAAGCATTTAAAAGGGTCAGTAACACTCAGAAAGGATTAATATCAAGTTTCAAATAGATAAAGTGGCCTAACTTCCCTCAATTAATTAAAATCACTTCAAAAAGCTAGCATTTGACGCAGTTGCACGCGCTGAAACCGCTCGCCCCTACACAACCGAATGGGTATGAACCGCGCAACCGAGCTGTACCAAAACCGAGCACAGCCGAAACCGCTTACGGCTGTCGTATACACCATGTCTATATCTGGACATAATATACCTAAAACAAGAAATTAAATGCTATATTATACAGATTTAGATATTTCTAATGATGCTAAATAGTGAATTTGCATGTCACGCTAGAATTAATAAAATGACTACAAGTTACCAGTATTCGTGATAGCAACAATATTACATCATAGAATACGCTAACTATTTATACAATCAACATAATAGGAAATAGGATAGAGGCAAGTTCTCTACACTCCCCCCCCCCCCCCTTCTTAAAATATGGCACGCCCTCGTGCCACAGCATCAAAATTACAATTGGTGGATTCAGTATCCATAATCCAAATACACTGTAACAGGTAAAATATCGGACTATGTTCTACAGTTCTATCAATCCTTCATTTATAAAATAAATCTATGTAATTTCAGCTTCACAGACGAAAATCATGAATCTTCCTATGAAAATTCAATTTTGTGTAACTGAATGCTATGAAACAGTGAGAGAGTGGGAACTAAAACCATGTCCAACCTACTACTCACATTTCTGGGAATTCAGCCATCTGAATCAAGCGGCTAGGACAGATAAATGAGAAAGACTAATTCTTTCACAGTTTCCGCCATATCCAGATGATGAGAATGTCGCAAATTGAATCATGAATGAAAACAACATTTATTACAATGGGGGCTCGTCCGGGGTGAAATTACATAAAGTTAAATTCTCTCTTTATACATAAGATATAAAATGAACATTCCTATCTAAACTCTTCACCTTAGAAAATGACACAATTTAAGTTAGTGATGAAACACCATTGTCAGAATATCAGTTTCAAAATATTAAAAATACGGGTTTCAGATCTATGAAATACGACTTTTGTCAATAGTGGTACTGAGAGGACTGTATGCAAGACTTATTTACCCCTTGAAAATGCTCATCATGGAAATCTTGCTGTATCATGTTTTAAACTAGAGGTGAGAAGATCGTAGATGACTGAGAATGCCCAGTCTCATCCATTGTCCCTATCTTTTAGGATCTCGTCATCATCATCAGATAGGCACAGCACTTTAAGCCATAGCCAGCCAATGATGATGCGGAAAACATGACACTCAGACAAATCTAACAGAGAGCAACAGCTCTATCTATAGAACAGCTTGCATACATTCCACCTAACACTAATCTTTAAAATAAAATAAAAACTACAACTATTCCTCAGATGGTGAATGCAGATTCGACAGCTGGAGCATGCTGTCTCATGAGTAACTGCATGATGCACAACATCGTGGCCTTCCAAGAAATCTGGAAATAATCTTCTGTGATTGGTGATGCAGTCTGCTGGTTCCGGATCACTGCCAAATCTTTCTTCAGCTTCTGGATTCATGCTTTGTCTACCAACAGCTCTGACTTCTTGGCAGAAGCCTGCTGCAGTTTGATCTTCTTTAGATATTCTTTTGCTATTCATTCCAATGATAACCATTGCTGATAAAGATTCCATGCTTTACTTATAAATTTAACTAGCGCATCCTGGGATTTTTGATAACGTCAGATGAATCCTCCAATGCTACTTTAGAAAAGGACAGGATCTGCAATTGGCTTAATGATGACTGGTACCTCTGATGATACCAGTGCATATGTGGAGAACTCGCTGGTGGTTGGCTCAGGTTCCGTTCTGCAACATTTTCCAGATCATTATTCTGACTCCCTGGACTCGCCTGGGAAATACTGTAAGGCGAGTATGCAGTATAAAACATTGGATCCAGCGAACATCCACAGGATGAATATTATTATGGTTACACAGAATGTCCTGAGGACAGTTACAGTTATTCGCTATCTCACTCACTCAATCCATAGATGGTATGATTATACTTTGGACTGATGCCAGATGGCATCATACATCCTCTTCCACACTGTTGGATTATTAGATAGGGTCTATTCCACCCTTATCCAAATTTCTCCATGTTACCAGGTGGATAACACATCCAGACTCAGACATCTATTTGGATAGGTTATCTCCAGTTTTCAAGTCAGAAACATGTTTGACATTCCACACTCCTCCAGTTAATCCTTGTGAGGTGACGGCCATCATGCAGCCATCCAATATACTCTAATTTATAGATTGGCTCGCTCCATGAGACCATCTGATTGAGATCGGTAAGTTTTGGTCCTCGTCCTGTATATTCCCAATTTGCACATCCTTTGGAAAAGGATGGACTCAAAATCCCTTCCCTGATCAGCATGTATCTGGTAGGGGGATCCATGCCTGCAGATTTTTTTCGTAACGATCTTGTCTGCAACCATTTGTGCCATCTGGTCTGGAATGGCATAAACTTCTGCACCTATTGTGAAATAGTCACACACTACCAGAATATAGACATTCGCAGATTCCGTCCTCGTCAAAGGTCCCATAATATCACAGGCTATGTGCGCCATTGGTGCACCTACTTGTCTTTGTTGAATGGCTGCGTGACATAGTTTACTCTTAGGTTTATGGCTAGCACATTCACGGCATCTAGCACACCAATCAACTATGTCTTGTTTATATCCTGGCCAATAAAATCGTAGTTGCAATGCGTTATATGTTCTCTTAATACCTAGATGATCATTAGTTCGTTGATTGTGAAGTTGGATCAAGATTTCCGCCAAGATGGACCTGCTCCCACCACTTCCTTAACTCGGTACATTATACCATTCTCTATCATCAAACTCGACCACTGAGCACACAATGCCTTCACTTCAGCACTTTCCATGGCCACTAACTCCTTGTCGGGACAAGAAGCATTCATCTTCAGGAACCTTTTACAGCTTCCAATTGCCAAGTCCACATCTTGCAACTTTCCGAGTTGCTCATTGGGTATCGCGCCTTCCCAACGGCCTTCCCACCCATTTCCCGCCATGGCAGGGGCCCTGACTTGCAGCACCTCCCTGTAGTACTGGCCGATCAACTCCAGTACAACCACTGACTCGGACACCAGCTGTTTCCAGAGTGGCAGTCCTCACGGGTAAAATATTCGAGGCCTCTTCCCAGGCCCTCTGAGCGACAAGTGCAGAGGAGCCTAAACCGGCCGTATTGGCTGCAATCACAATCTTATCCCTGTTAGGTTCCCAATCACTCCCCTTCCCCCCAGTAGCCATGGTCAACTCGTCGAGAGTTCCATCCATTGAAAATGAATCCTGAGTTCCAGCACATTCCTAACATGAAGGACAATCAACACACATACACCGGCGTGACCATCTGGACAAGGCATCCACATTTCCATGACTAACCCCTCTCCGATGCTGGATCTCAAAGTCATATGTGCCCAGGATAGATAACCATCTGCCCAACATACCCTCGAGCTCCTTAAAATTCATAAGCCATACAAATAAAGCATGATCTGTTCCAACAACAAAGTAGCGTCCATACAAAGTGACGAAAATGTTTTACAAATGTAACCACAGCCAATAACTCCCTCGTCGTGGTACAGTAATTTCTCTGGCTACCAGACAAAGAGTTACTCGCGTAGCCAAGAACTCCTTCCATTCCATCACACACTTGTAATAGCACAGCACCATTACCGACTGCATGTGGCATAAGTATCTGGAACGAATTATCCTGAATTTTGTATGAAAGCTAGCTCTTTCTCCATGAGTTTATACTTAAGTAATAGAAATGCTGTCTCGCACTCCCTATTCCATATAGATTTTACGTTTTCCTTCGTGAGAGGATGAAAGGGCTCTGCAATCGAAGCAAATCCTTCTAAAAATCTTTGTTAAATTCCTTCTCCTGCCCTTCAGTGTCAAATACCAGGGCTGGTGTTCCATCCTCAATTCCAGCTTCTCCTAATCCAACCTCATATTTCTGGATGTGGTGTTACTCCCAGATGCATAATTGTGTTTCTTTCCCTCCTTAGCTGCATGCGAGGGACAATGACTCCTGAAATATCCATAGTTATGACAGTGGAAGCACTGTACCTTGTTATTCCATCCCAGCTGGGCGGTTGCACAGGCTGTGTGTATTAGAGTACCTATCCAGCCTGCTTTCCAGTGACTGTACCTCCCGTCCCATGGAAACCAATTCATCCTTGATTTGCACTAACGTCTCATACAATTGGCTCAGTACATCGGTCGATACCTTAGAATTCTCCATTCCCTTGGGGACATTCTTATCTCTGTCACAGGCATTCATGAAATTGCCATTATTGCCAGGTTTCCTGGGAGATTTCACTCGTACAAAGGCATTAAATGACTCAAATTCAACAGCCAGTGCAATCACTGTAGTCAGCGTCTGAGCACGTCCAAACTGAACATGTCATACTCCTGTAATCCATTAATGAACTGATCTAGTACCCACTGCACCCGGGCATCACCAGCAAGTGAAGGTAATGCTTTACTACTCATACATCTTAAACCATACACGAACTGACTAACACTCTAATTGGGTCTACATACACGATTACGGAATTGCATTCTATATACAGACTCATGCCCAGCTGGATCATAGCGATGAGCGAGTTCCATCACTAGGTATTCATATGTGGGTTCCCTGTCACGATGCAGGTCACCCAGAACATTCTGGGCAAGTCTTCGTAGCGACATGGCTAGTTTCATCACCTTTTCCCGAGGAGTCCACTAGATCCATTCTACCACAGGATCGAATCTAATTCGGTCTCCCTGTCCAAGTCACATCCTCCTTTCCTCTATGCACCGAGGTTCAGCATCCTCATGATTTGTT
Organism: Chaetoderma sp. LZ-2023a; assembly: GCA_034401795.1. Classification (NCBI taxonomy): domain Eukaryota; kingdom Metazoa; phylum Mollusca; class Caudofoveata; order Chaetodermatida; family Chaetodermatidae; genus Chaetoderma; species Chaetoderma sp. LZ-2023a. The sequence goes on along the minus strand of CM067369.1, from coordinate 267,586,395 downwards.
TGGACAAATTCAGTACAGTTTGGTCATCCAGAACATTGTCCTCAACTACACTGGCCTTGTCATCAATCATAGGGCCGACCTCCTTCCTCTCTGAATTCGTTTCCAATGTCTGAAAAGGAATGGTTACCCATTCAGGCACTGTCTTGAAAAGACTATCCGGTTGCTTGTCAGCTATTGTGACAAAATCCAATGTAATTGTAATGATTTCATATTAGGAATATGATTATGTCCATATATTCGAAAACTTGTGTCATGAGATTGTCTTGTATGAAATGTGATGACATATTGTAGATGTAATTTTAAGGCTATAGCACCTTAGTTAGGCCATAATTTATTGGAATAACACTGTATTTAGGGTTTTTAGAACCTGTATCTCCAAGCGGTAGAGCTTCGGTATAGCCTCGGTAGAGTGGAACTTCTATTTCGGATATAGAACGTGCGCCTACCGCGTAGCACCTTTCGGAAGTCATATTTTCCCGAGAATTCTATGTCAAATGAATTTACTTTTAATATTGTCGTATTGTAAACTCTGAGCTTTGTGGAATAAGGAAATTTAGTGTAGGTCGTACTAAATTTTGATGCATAATATAGCAATTTGATTCAGTCAAATCTGAGGTATCCATGGTTTCTCATGCGCGTTAGCTTAACTAGGCTGCGCTTTCGGATATTCGAGGATTCGATTCGGATAAACTCTGACGTTCACGTCATCTTACATTTTAAGTCTGATTCAGACAACTTTACATCTACACATCTATTATTGATTGATTTCCAGATCCCTTCAATAATAGTAAGTGCTGCGGATTTTGGAAATAATCTTGACAGCTGGAAATTCCCATTAGCGCTTCTTGCGGTATTATTTTGAAACTTTTACTTTGACCTAATTTCAGGAAAACGATCACGTAATCTATATTGCCTATCTTATGTGGACCAACCGGGCATATATATTTTCTGGATACTCATATTTCAACAGAATCATATTAGATTTTATAGCTCTTAGACCTGATAGCCGTATCGGCACAAATCAGGGGAAGTTATTGGTCTATTATTTTACTGTATCTATCTGAATTTTAGTGTACAGTCTTATCCTATTATTTGCGTCATTCAACGATGGAGGACTTAATTTAATTGACTAATATTGATTAGTCTTTATCTTCCACTAATAAAACTTGAATTTTCATAACCTGATTTTGTCCAATTATTACTCTGATGTATTAAGCGCATCAGAGTAACCCTTTTGCTGCTCTATCCTATTGGAACTTGGAATACACTGTGGAAACCGTCTGGACAAACGGATGCTGATGCCTGAATATTGAAATCGGAAGTGTCATCCCTTACACACATTACACATCTACCTATTCTTGCTTCTGTTATTCCCCTCATATACCTTTGTGTGAATCTGGCATGTTAGTAGCGAGCTGCTACCGATTGTGACAGAAGGATTACCTTACGAATTAAAGGGATACTATCCATATCAGATATTTCACTTCTCACAGCTTGCCTATTAAAGAGACACTATCTGCATCGGATAATTAGTTTCATTTATATTCAACGCCTCTCTTAAAGGGGATTTGTCATCTGGATGAACACAACGAGACAGGTGGCAGGTCTTGGGAGAGGGTAGATCTTACATTAGACCAGTAGACCTGACAGACGGACCACCACAGCTGACTTCTAGTGACTTCGGGTCGCTACAGAATTTTGGTGCCATAACCAGGATAGAGCGTACTGCAAAAGGGATATTCAGATGGAAGTGGACATGGAAACTATTAGGAACAGAATGTTAGACAGACCGTCGCAGAGCACGGTTAATCTTGGACAATTAAACCCTGTGGGGTTAGGAGAGGGTGATGAACCCACTGAGGCGCTGGGACATGCATCATCTACCACTCAAGCTCACAGGGAGGGAATTGACCATGGAGCATATCCTATGGAGGATGATAATTGGACATCTGGACAGATCAGCAATGATAGTGATGGCTCAGATTCAGAGGTGACCTTCAACCCTAGGACAGCTCATCAGGATGTTTTGGAAATTGGCTGATGGAGTGAAGGACATGATAGCCAGAGACAGGCTCGTCTTACAGGTGTATTATTGACTCCAACCAGGACAGGGATGGACCGAATATGGATGGATCGTGAGGGGATCCAGCACCAATACCTGTCACTCCTTCCAGATCTTTGGAGAATTATCAAAATTCAAGCCGGAGAATGGATCGTTAGCAAATGCCATCATATGGTAGGCGTAAAGGCTGGGAACCAGACAATTTTGATGGAGAAACTATGGACTGGATAGATTTTTACCGCCATTTTGAAACCGTTTTCTAATTGGAATCAATGGACCAGAAGAGAAAAAGGCATGCAATTAGCTATGTGTTTGAAAGGAACATCACGGGCCATTCTTGGAGATTTACCTAGCGGAGTTGAACCCAGTTATGATCATTTGGTTACTGAACTTACACACCGTTATAACCCAGTGGAACAAGAAACAGCCTATAAGATGGAGTTTAGAAATCGCCACCACAGGCCAAATGAGAGTGTGATGCAATTTGGATATGGACTTAAACGATTGGTGACCAAGGCTTTCCCAACGATCACTGTGGAGGCACAGGACCAGTGGGTTATCGATCAATTCATGTCCGGACCGGGAGACCTTGAGATACGGAGACATGTGCAGTTCGGGAGACCCTAAACCTTGCCAGCAGCCATTGCTCTCGCAGTGGAGTTTGAATTGTTCAGTACTTCAGTACGGGCAAAGTCATCCAAGAAACCAACAATTGTTACTGACTATGGAGAAGCTTATGCAGTTTCAGGCAGGCCTACAAATGAAAAGGCAATTGACACTATTCAGCCCTCAATGCTCATACAGATAGGTGAATCCTTGAACAAAACTAACTTCGAATTATCTTCAATGCGCCAGGCTGTGAATGATCTACGCCGCCGTGTTGATCAGTCAGAACATAAGCGACGAGATTATGGGCCGAGAAAATCCAGTAATCAGGACCATGAGAAAACAGTTTGTTGCTATGGATGTGGAGAAATTGGACACCATCGGCGAAACTGTACAGTAAAGAAGACCGCAGGCAGTCAGTTAAACTAGGGAAGACTGGGTTTGTGGCCAAAAATGCAGTCCTACCTCTATCTAAAAAGCGGCCAGAGGATGGATTTGCCATCTCTGTTGATTCTTCATGCTTATATGTACATTCTCTTATGCAAGGAATTAATGTGGAACTGCTGGTGGATACGGGCTCTACCTATACATTGTTGGATGTGGATAGCTTCGACAAAATTCCTGAAACAGAGCGTCCGTCACTAAACCCCCTTGATTTGTCTCTAAGAGCTGCGAGCGGGGAGGATCTCAAAGTTTATGGAGAGGCAAATCTGGAAATCTGCTTAGGAGAGATTACTATAAATTACCCAGTAAAAATAGTCTCCTTGGCTATAAAGCATGGAATCCTTGGAATAGATTTTCTCGGTGATCATGACTGTCAGCTGGATTTATCCAATAGGAGGTTGGATGTTAACACTTTTTCCATAAAGCTACATAGGAAGGATGGCAATCTCTACAGTAACATAGAATTAACTGAGGATATAACTATTGCACCTTGATCTGAGGTTCTCATTCCGGCCATCACTGGGATAGTTGAGGCAAATGGGAAAAATTCAATAATTAAAATGGTGGAACCCCGTGCCAAGCTAATGGCGGGATCAGATCTTCTGGTTGCATGGACAGTCGTTAAAACCAATTCTGATAAAATACCCCTCAATATCATTAATCCGACCGCAAACCCAGTTCATTTAAAAGCTGGCGATATAGTAGCCAGATTGGAAGAAATAGTAGATGTAGTGGGCTTACCCATGAACTTACCTGCAGATCGCCATTCCAAGAGCATCTCCAATGGATCTATGAGCGAGGAAGAACTTCCCAAACATTTACAACTGATACTACAATCGGCCACTGATTTAGATGCCACACAGAAACAGACTGTTATAAACCTGCTATATTGCTACAAGGATGCATTTCAAAGTAATCCAGATGACCTGGGATGTACTCATCTTACAGAGCACCATATTTATACTGGAACAGCTCGACCAGTGAAGCAACCTCCTCGGGGAATGACTGCTGTGCATCAAGACATTGCCAACCAGGAGATTGAGTCTATGGAACGGAGAGGATTAATAGAGCCATGCGGATCGGTAAGATTTTGTATTGATTATCGAAAAGTTAATTCTTTGACCCAGAAAGATGCCTACCCCCTTCCACACATCGACGAATGTGTTGAGGCTTTGAGTGGAGCTCAGTGGTTCTGTACCCTGGATCTTGCCTCCGGATATTGGCAAGTACAGGTAGATGAGGAAAGTCGGGATAAAACAGCATTTGCCACAAGAAAAGGCCTCTATAGGTTCCGAGTTTTGCCTTTTGGCCTCTGCAATGCACCCGCAACATTTGAGAGATTAATGGAGCTGGTTCTACAGGGACTTCAATGGGAGCGTTGCTTAGTGTATATCGATGACGTCATTGTAGCCGGTCGGACTTTCGAGGAGACTAAAGAAAACTTGGAATTGGTCTTAGAAAGATTTCGAGGAGCTAACCTAAGACTAAAACCTTCAAAGTGCAAACTGTTCTGTCATTCTGTCAAGTTTCTAGGACATATTGTATCTCGTGAAGGAGTTCATTGTGATCCGGACAAAGTATCTGCAGTCCGGGATTTGACAACCCCTCAAAATGTAAAGGAAACTAGATGTTGGCTTGGATTTTCGTCTTACTACAGGAGGTTCATAAAGGATTTTTCGTCAATAGCTGCTCCACTCTACGCACTTACTAAGAAAGGAGTCAGATTCATATGGACTGAGGATTGTGAAGAAGCATTTCAGCTGCTGAAAACAAAACTGGTCACAGCCCCAATACTTGTTTATCCACAGAATGCTGGACAATTTATTCTTGACACTGATGCCAGTGCGACGGGAATTGGAGCTGTGCTGTCTGAAGATATAAATGGAGTGGAAAGAGTCATAGCTTATGCCAGTAAATCGTTGTCTAAGACGCAGAGAAATTACTGTACCACAATGCGAGAGTTGTTAGCGGTAGTTGTTTTTGTGAAACAATTTCGCCATTATTTTTATGGGCATTATTTTCTCGTACGGACGGATCATGCATCATTAGTGTGGTTAACAAACTTCAAGGAACCAGAAGGAATGCTGGCACGGTGGCTATCTATTCTAGGTACTTACGATTTTGAGGTGCAGCACAGGAAAGGGACTGCTCATGGGAACGCTGATGGCTTATCAAGGAAGCCTCAGAGATGCAAAAAGAATGACTGCCTGGAGTGCAGTAAGGGATCAAATGGATCCCAGGAGGAAATTCCGGCAGATGAAGAACTATATGGTGAAGTCTTTGAACCAGAGGTTATTGTAACCACTTTGGAGTATAACAATCCATATGCGTTGCGATTCGGTGATCGTAACCAAGCTTGGGGTGCAGGTCGGCCCCTGCTGCTGTCTGTCAGCAAAGTCGAGAGTAGGAGTTTGTCACATATGTCTGAAGATGGTGCTTCAGAGCAGATTTGGTGTGCAAACTTGCCCCTATCGCATACTGTCAAGGAAGGTGTAGCCATGGTGGTTGAACTGTATGTGTCTGGAGTTGGTGCTTTAGAACAAATTTGGCGTGCAAAATTGCCCCTGCTGCAAGCTTCAGGTATCGGAAGGCTATGGTTACCACATGTGTTGCCGGAGTTGATCGCCCAGAACTGGGAGGGTGTGCTGCCCATCAACCCCTCTTGCTGATGACCGAGGAAGACAGAGCTATGAACAAACGCTACAATTCACCTAGTGATTCAGAAGGCGGGTTCGCCAGTCGAACCCTTCTGTTCTCGAATGACAGAGCTATGACTGATGATTGTTGGATTAGTAGAAAATTGGATCTCAAAGAATTAAAGATATTACAAGATAAAGATGATGTTATCCGGACTTGTCGGGAACTTTAGCAGTCAAATACAGGACCACCTGATCGCGACCTTCTTAGCCCTAAGAACCCAGAGTTGAAAGTGTTATGTGCACAATGGCATCACTTGGTGGTGAAGGAGGGTCTACTGTATCGACAAATCAAGTGTAAAATACAACCGTACCAGAACAAACAGTTAGTCATGCCAAGACAAATGCGCAGGCAGATTATGTATCAATTACATAATCAGAGGACTTCGGGACATTTAGGTGTGAAAAAGACCTTCAATGCAATTAAATTACGCTTTTACTGGCCAGGATACAAACAGGATGTAGTAAGATGGTGTTCTCGATGTTGGATATGTGGAAGGGATAAGCCAAGATTGAAGCCTAAGAGAGCTTATCTTCAACAGAGACCGGTAGGAGCACCAATGGAGCGAGTGGCATGTGATGTTGTCGGACCTCTTCCGAAATCTGACGCTGGAAACCAGTATATATTAGTTGTCTGTGACTACTTTACCAAGTATGCGGAGGCATATGCATTACCCAACCATACTGCACACACCATTGCTGATAAACTTGTGACCGAATGGATATGCCGATACGCCGCTCCACTTCAACTTCACACAGATCAAGGTCGAGATTTCGAGTCACACTTGTTCAAGGGAGTATGCAAACTACTGGGGATACACAAAACTCGTACAGCACCATACCGACCAGACTCTGATGGATTAGTTGAGAGACTGAATAGAACCTTAAAACACATGCTACAGAAATTTGTTGCAGACTCACAAGATGACTGGGATGACCATCCACCATATGTAATGGCTGCTTATCGTGCTACTGTACAGGAAAGCACTTGATGTTCTCCACATCTGATGCTCTATGGTCATGAAATGACACTTCCAATGGATGTAATGATGGGATACGCTCCTGGACATTGTTCTCTACCATCCTGTCCGATTGAGTATGTAGAATAGTTGCGCGATGTGTTGGCGGAGAGTCATCAAGTGGCCCGAGAGAACTTGAAGAAGGCTGCGGAATGACAAAAGCGACTGTATGACATGACTTCATACCTATCCAATACTAGGAAGGGAGATTGGGTATGGTTGTGGGATCATCCAGGGGATAGGAGTAAATTAGGCCATGGATGGAAGGGACCATTTTTAGTACTGGAGCAGCTTGGTAAAGTAAACTTCAAAATCCAAGCGTCTGCTTCTTCGAAGCCCAAAATAGTACATGTGGGCCATTTAAAACATTATCTGTGTGAGGACATCCCTGTTTGCTGGGTGGAGTCAAACACATCATCGGAATCCTCTTCGGAAATGGGTACAGAGAGGACTGATAACAAGCTACTGGGGAAGGGTTTTCGTAACAGAAAATCTCCTTAACATTATGGATGGGACTAGGAACATTTAAACTGATTTGGGATACATATGTATTTGTGTATATGTGTTTGTACTTTACTCTATTCACAGATGTCTCGCACTGAAGCTAGAGAGGCCACAGAGATGTTAAAGTCTCAACTGGACTTCGGTTCGCTGGATACGGCCTGGATGAACGAGGAAGTGCTGAGTATATTTGCAGATGAAGAGTCAGTGGAGGAGTCAACGCCAATGGTTGCGGAGGAGTCAGTTCAGAAAATTGTTCGAAGTGTTGTGGTGGCTCCAAAGCCTAAACCGGTGCATGGTGTGTCGTGGAGCCGGGTCAGGGATGGAGCAAAATGTTTGGTTCCGGAGTGTAGTTCCCGGGAATTCGGTCAGTGGCAGGCATTACTGCGCCACTGCAAGGAGATTCATAACAAGAAATGTTTGTACTTCAGCTGTCCCATCGGTGGAAGAAAGTGTTCCGTGTGGAAACGAGTATACGATGTGGTGAGGCACTTGGTGCAGGTGCATGGATTCGCGGGAATGGACAAGGCTAGAGAGTTAGCAAATTATCGGGATTGTCCACAGGATATAATTGACAATGCATCTTATATCAGCCCTGGGCTACTGGATCTACCACTCGGTACCGGCGTAGATCCTCGTTGGTGTCAGGCACCTGTTAGTTATACCGTGGTGTCACCATTGTTAATCCAGGAGTCCAGTAAGGCACGGAAGCCTGAAAAGCGCCGGAATCCAGTTGTACCGCTTCTTCCGGAGGAGATGTCACTGGGATGTTGTCCAACCTACGATCTCAATTGAAAGCGAGAGGAGGATTCAAGCGATTTTGAGCCTGTGATAGCGATGGAACATCCGAATGTTGTTTCCCCGGAGCCAGTTGTTCAGGTAAAGAATGTTTCCGCGGAGCCGATCGCCAAGACAAAGTTTATTTCCCTGAATTCGACCGCTAGGGCAATTGCTGTCGCCAATCCAGCGATCGAAATTCCGTCGTCAGGTAAGGAACTGGTCAGATTCATTTTTTACACATGTGAACAACAACGGCAGTGGGCTGCATTAGAGAAAGCAGCAAAGGATCGCTTGAAGAAAGCGGAATTTCGAGAGGCCGCTGAGAGATGCAGAACCTCGTTCTACGAAAAAACGCTTAGCCGAACTGGAGCAGGAGAATGCGATCTTGAGAGCCGCGAAGTCGCAGGCGACGCCGGTCCCACCTAGCAAAGATCGCTGGCGAGAACAATACGTCAATCTAACCAGGTCGATAGTCAAAGAGGGTGCCCTGCTGACAGAGGAGTATGAACCAACCGAAGAGTAGTCATCATCTAGAATAAGCAAGAAAAGAAATATTTAGTATTATGTGAAATGTTTATTTGTAAAGGGGATGTTTAGCAATTTTATTTATTTTGGGAAATCTGTGGTGCATCATGTCTGATTATTCCATCATCACAACATTATGGCAGGCAGGGGGCAGGAAAGGGCCTTCCCACTCACTTGTCATAACATTATGATGTTGGGAGCGATTGTCGAGTTTCAGAGAACAGCTGGTGGGAATTGAGCCACTACTCACTCACTCACTGATCTCGATCAATGTCTTCATGTCATGAAATTACCACAGACTTAGTCTAACCGTAGGAGGAATGGGGTGGTCTTTAAGTTAAGTGATTGGTCTGAGAGGCTGATGTTGTGTCTGGGCAATCTCGTTTCTGTGATTGGAGACAATCATGACGAGGAGAATGTCAAGACAGACATCAGTTGAAACCTTTTGTGTTAAGCCTCAGACGGAGTTTTCAGATGGAGTGTATATAAATTGATATATGTAAATATGATATCTTATATTTTGGAACAGGCAAGCATGACGTTTCATGTTTGACTTCATGGTCGGTGATATGCAATATTTTGAAACTAATGATTGTGAGATACCATATTCTGAAACTACCGACTGATGTGTTTCGTAGAAGTGAAATTTTAAATGGTTTGACACTTTGATTCGGACTGTTATTGCCTCACCTGGCCAACGTTTTATCCTTTCTATCATGTACAGTGTGCATATCGTTATCCTGTAGAGAGAGAGAGAGGGAGACCAAAGTAATTTCATCACAGACAAGCCCTGTGTATTATATGTTGTATTTTCTCTATAAATTCAGTTTGCAACGTCCTCAGTGTCTGGATAGGACAGAAAGGGGAAGGGAATGAGCCTTTCTCACTCACCTGTCCTAACCATTTACTGAGGATGGCTGAGTTCTCGGAAGTGTGAGTAGGGGGTGGGACTGGGTTTATTTCCCACTCGCTCACCATTTCCTAGGATTCAGTTAAGAAATTGAATTCTTCCTTTTGGATTGTTTTTGGGTTTTGTTTTTTTACTTTAGTCATAGTGGGTGAAATTACTTTGGTGTGTGGTGAATGACAGTTGCTATGCGGTTATGATAGGTATGTAAAGTGAACTTTCCTTGGATTGTCTTACTGTGCTTACGATTTACCTGAGAATGTTAAGGATTTTGGCATGAGGACGTGCCATATTTTAAGTAAGTGGGAGTGTAATGATTTCATATTAGGAATATGATTATGTCCATATATTCGAAAACTGGTGTCATGAGGATTGTCTTGTATGAAATGTGATGACATATTGTAAATGAAATTTCAAGGCTATAGCACCTTAGTTAGGCCATAATTTTTTGGAATAACACTGTATTTAGGGTTTGTAGAACCTGTATCTCCAAGCGGTAGAGCTTCGGTATAGCCTCGGTAGAGTGGAACTTCTATTTCGGATATAGAACGTGCGCCTACCGCGTAGCACCTTTCAGAAGTCATATTTTCCCGAGAATTCTATGTCAAATGAATTTACTTTTAATATTGTCGTATTGTAAACTCGTAGCTTTGTGGAATAAGGAAATTTAGTGTAGGTCGTACTAAATTTTGATGCGTAATATAGCAATTTGATTCAGTCAAGTCCGAGGTATCCATGGTGTCGCGTGCGCGTTAGCTTAAATAGGCTGCACTTTCGGATATTCGAGGATTTGATTCGGATCAACTCTGACGTTCACGTCATCTTACATTTTAAGTCTGATTCAGACAACTTTACATCTACACATCTATTATTGTTTGATTTCCAGATCCCTTCAATAATAGTAAGTGCTGCGGATTTTGGAAATAATCTTGACTATCAGAATTTATCCAGGAGAAGGAGAGCTGTCATATGTTATCTTTGTCTTGGTAACATATGCGCGGAATTCGAACATTGTTTTTGACAGCTGGAAATTCCTGTTAGCGCTCCTTGCGGTATTATTTTGAAACTTTTACTTTGACCTAATTTCAGGAAAACGATCACGTAATCTATATTGCCTATCTTATGTGGACCAACCGGGCATATATATTTTCTGGATACTCATATTTAAACAGAATCATATTAGATGTTATAGCGTCATTCAACGATGGAGAACTTAATTTAATTGACTAATATTTATTAATCTTTATCTTCAACTAATAAAACTTGAATTTTCATAACCTGATTTTGTCCAAATATTACTCTGATGTATTAAGCGCATCAGAGTAACGCTTTTGCTGCTCTATCCTATTGGAACTTGGGATACACTGTGGAAACCGTCTGGACAAACGGATGCTGATGCCTGAAGAGTGAAATCGGAAGTGTCATCCCTTACACACATTACACATCTACCTATTCTTGCTTCTGCTATTCCCCTCATATACCCTTGTGTGACTCTGGCATGTTAGTAGCGAGTTGCTACCGATTGTGACAGTAGGATTACCTTACGAATTAAAGGGATACTATCCGTATCGGATATTTCACTTCTCACAGCTTGCCTATTAAAGGGACACTATCTGCATCGGATAATTAGTTTCATTTATATTCAACGCCTCTCTTAAAGGGGATTTGTCATCTGGATGAACACAACGAGAGAGGTGGCAGGTCTTGGAAGAGGGTAGATCTTACATTAGACCACTAGACCTGCCAGACGGACACCCCAGCTGACTTCTAGTGACCACGGGTCGCTACAGAATTACTCAGTATAGTTAAGTCCTCTAGTTAACTCAACTTCCCAATCCTGGTTATGGCACCAAAAACTGTAGCGACCCTGGTTCAGCCGAACAGGCACGGCCTTAAACCTGAGCACTCGCAGTGGATAGCAGCGCTGCAATAACCAGCTAGTCACCCGTAGTTTGAAGTCAAGCTATGGTGCCCTCAACGTCTAGTATTGGTTATAGCCAACCACTCGTAACTTGAAGCCAAGCCAGGGTGCCCTAAATGTCTATATAGTATGTTATATTCAGCCACCCATATAGCTTGAAGCCAAGCTATAGTGCCCTCAACGTCAAGTATTGGTTATATCCAATCCGAATTCTGGTATCACTATCCTAGTTGCCTCGTTGTGTTCATTACAACTGAGTTAGTCGGTACCTGAATTGTCTGGTTCCACTGGTAAAGAGGGATAGCAGCAGTAGAAGAAGAAGTAGTAAATGTAATGAATGAGTTCTGAGAAGAGACTGCATGGGTACTATATGCGGGCAGTGATGAAAGGGGTACATGAATGAAAGTAGAATTTAATGAATGAATGAATTTGAATGGATGAATGAATGAATGAAAAAGCAGAAGCACGAGAAGTAGCGTCTGATTATGAAATGCGTGCTTGTTGGAATGTATGACGGTTAGATGAAGATAACCATGGCCTCAGGGCCGAAAGGGTTAACTGATGTGACAGCAGAAGCTAGTAGATACATGAATGCTTGCTGGATTCCAGTGTGTGTATATGAATGTATGAATGAATAAATAAATAAATAAATAAATAAATAAATAAATAAATAAATAAATAAATGAATGAATGAATGAATGAATGAATGAATGAATGAATGAATGAATGAATGAATAACTAGGGGACATCCACGGCCTCCAGACCGAAAGGGTTGACAAGGTAACGTGGCACTAGGCCTACGGCAGGCTACTACCCTTCCAGGAACAGATCGGGACAAACTAGAGGACACTCCAATGCACGATGCACAGGAGTTTACTATAGGCATTTGACAACACTTGGGTGAAATAAATATGTGATTTATTATGTAGTTATCTTCGTTTCTAGATCATGTTGTAACTTTTATGACAGCATCTACAATAGCCGATACGGCTTTATGTACACAGTATCAATAGTTAGAAATCCTCGATTGACATGGTTAAATACATAAATATAAGAAATAGCAATGTTCTGATCCAGATAATTTGAGAAATGGCAATCCGTAAAAATGCACGCTATGATTGAAATAAGTAGCGAAAGTAGTAAGGCCAATTTGTATGGGCGGAGTTTGACACCTGTCGAAAGTTAATAATGTTCGAGCAGCCGACAAACGTTACCGAAATCCCAATGTAAACAAAGTAATCCTAGCATCTGGGAGGAAATAAACTTAGTAGTCAAATTTATTCTGATACACCCATCTCATTTACTTTGTTAAAGTTAGGTAGTTTAGTTTGGAAGATTGATTTCTGCTAATGTTTTACGAGGTTAACGCTCCACAGTTCGAACAGGTACGGACACCACCGAACCGCAAGAAAACACCCCTTTTTGTTAACTTTGGACCATTGTGACGTAAAAAACATAGTGCCCGTAAATATCACAAAAGCTCTAAAATGGACAATTAAAAGCATTTAAAAGGGTCGGTAAGACTCAGAACGGACTAATATCAAGTTTCAAATAGATAAAGTGGCCTAACTTCGCTCAATTAATTAAAATCGCTTCAAAAAGCTGATGTTTGACGCAGTTGCACGCGCTGAAACCGCTCGCCCCTACACAACCGAATGGGTATGAACCGTGCACCTGAGCTGTACCAAAACCGAGCACAGCCGAAACCGCTTACAGCTGCCGTATACACCATGTCTATATCTGGACATAATATACCTAAAATATGAAATTAAATGCTATATTATACAGATTTAGATATTTCTAATGATGCTAAATAGTGAATTTGCATGTCACGCTAGAATTAAAAAAATGACTACAAGTTACCAGTATTCGTGATAGCAACAATATTACATCATAGAATACGCTAACTATCTATACAATAAACATAATAGGAAATATGATAGAGGCAAGTTCTCTACACAATTATAATAATTATAATACTTATACTTATACTTATCATATACTACCTTGATAGGCCACTTAGCCTGTAGGTAGATAATACAGTAAATGCATTGCACCTTATAAGTTTCTAAGATAGGCAATGTTTACTGCAGAGCACCTGTTGTGCATAGGTTCTTGTATATACCAAAAGGTAGTCCAATATATATCTAATTGTTTTTTAAAGCTATTTAAGCTTGGCGAATTTACGACAATAATAATCCGAGGCGACTGCTGTGATACCGTCTGAGTCATTCTAGAGCGACAGAGCTAAATGGTTAAACCAACAATGTGACCTGGACTCCGTGTCCGCGGCCGTACCGCGGTTACGCGTATTCCGCCGTTCCGCATTTTAGACTCGTCCGCGAAATGTCCTATTCGCTGAGGGCAAAATATGAAACGCAGTAGTGGAAGGTAAATTCGGGAAACAATTTTAAACGTTAAACAACTGTTGTTAAGTTGTTGTTATTTGCAGATATTACGATGTGGTAATAAACATTCAACTATTTTGCGATAATCAAACGTTTAAGCACGGATAGACGGATTAACAGTTAAATTCACAGAAGTATATGTTTCCCTAGCAACGACCATTCGTCCATTGATTGGCAATTATGATTGAAAATACGACCAATTCGTCCGAAGTAAACTCGTGTAGGTGATTGGTAGTGGTGGCATGCTAGTAGTCAATCTGCTGCTGTTCAAATCTAGATTTGATGATTCCCATTTTTCATATGAGTCGATTCATTTCCTGTTCCAGGATCTTTCCCTATTGAAGGCTATTCAAGATTATTAAGGCTATTGAATTCCAGGTCCAATTCCAATTCCATACCAGTATTTACTTGAGATCGACATGGTTATATTCTAACCATTTAATGCCCAAGATTGGCCAAGAAAAACTAGATTTATCATTAGCAAATATCCATTTCCAGGATAGGAGACTATTTTTAAAATTTAACAATGCAATGACTTGCTCGGTTATGGAATCAGTCATTCCACTAGTAAATTTTCAAAAAATAGTATCCTAGCATACATATGATCCTTCCTCAAGACCAGTGCAGAAGGCATTTTTGGTTGGCGTCTCCATTAATATTTAAAACAATTAGAATAAAAATTGTTGTTGCCAATAAGTAGTTAGATCTTTCAGTCAAATTATTGTCCAAAAAGTCAACATTCAACAAATCTTATTTTTAGTTTATTTGACTTAATTATAGCTTAATGCCAAGTTTTTTCTGATGAATATGACTAAAGATTAATGCCATGTCTAATTATTATAGATACATGTAAACCTTGCTATTTAAATGTTTGCATTAAAAAGCATTAGAATACAATGTGTATAATACAGTACTGAGTGAGAGTACTGAGCACATGTATGCAGAGTTTGAATAACACCTCTAGTCCAGGTGTCTGTGTTTTAAAAGCTGAGCCATTTCACAGAGAGGGTTGTTCAATGATTTGTTTGTTATATAGGTATAATTGCAGGGCAATTATCTTGTAAGTTACTGCTCACTTCACCCATTTCATTCCATGCAGATGATAGTTATTACTTTACTGAACACTATTGCTAACATGTTGATGAATAATTTTAACCCATTTGGTTATCTTGGTTCTAGCTTATATATTTGAAATCATTTTAACTAATTTGTATAATTTTAAAGATGGCATGATTTCATAGAGATGAAACCCTGTTTCCAGGGAATACAGAATGAAATAAGTTCAAGAGGCTTTGTAAATAAAGGAGGTGCAAAGCTCACATAGGATAAAAGGCTTAATTGGTCCCCGGTCATGGAGAACTGAGTTAATTCAATGCAATAATGTAATAAAGTTCATAGCATTTATCACATCTCTATTTTGTCAATTCAGAGAGCGAGAAATTATTTTTGAAAATTTACCACTGGAATTACTGGCTCAGTTATCCAGTTAGTCACTCCAGTAGTAAATTTTCAAAAATAGTCTTCCATTTGCCTACATGTACCAATGCACATTTCTGAAACTCATTGCTAAAGGTGTTTTGGCCGGCTTAGGTGTTAAAGGGTTATGGGCTAACTTGCTCATCACAGAATCATCAGTATCTCAAATTCTAGTCTTCAAACCAACCATATAACTAAGTTGTTAAAATTAATTTTAATAGAAACATGAGACAAGTGTTTAGTCAAATTAATTTTAAAATATTCAGTAAAGCATCTAATAACAGCTGGCATAATAAATATCATCAACCTGCATATAGAATGAAAGGTGGTAACTGGTATCATATAGATCATTTAGGATGAAATGCATTAAGGGCATATAAAGAGCAGCGTATAATTTACATTTTATAGCCAACAATGTTCAGTAAATCTATCACAAATTATGACTGGAATTGATTGGAATTGAATTGGAATTTATCAATTCCGGTCAATTCAAATTATCATTTCCGAATCCAATTCCAATTCTGGTGTCTTAAAATTTATCAATTCCAATTCCGGAGCCATCAGATTTTTCAATTCCAATTCCAGTTCTAATTCCGGAATTGAAGTGGAATTGACTGATCAATTCCAATTCCAATCGGAATTGACCCCAACCCTGCAAAGGATTGCTGTTAAACATTCTGAAAACTATTTGACAGAAGGTTGTTGCTGCTTTAGGCTGTAACAACCTTCTATTAAATAGTTTTTAAAATATTCAGCGCTTATACTGTCAATACTGTTGTGGGCCAGTTATCTGCTATATCTAATCTTTATATAGATCTATGGAGCTGTCATAGCTCTGTCAAAAGATCTCGTGAGAACACAGCGCCTCCAATCGCAAAAGAGCTAGCGGCTCACCAACATAAGATGTGCTTTATCTCATTTTAATTCTGATTCTGTTTTTGACCATTTAATGTTGGTCGGCATTACAAAATTAATGCGCAATACGAGAGTAAACAGTGTTCCATTATTAATTTTTTATGAAGAGAAATATTTCTCTGTTCTGATTGGATAAATTCTCCCGTACAAGCCAATGAAAATAGAGAATGGCAGATATTAGAAGAATTCTAGTAAACACAACTGCTGATCTTACCCATTCCCGCATTCCTAATAGGCGACATTTTATGTCAAAAATAGCATTGATTTTGATGTAATAAACAATCTTTATTGAAGATATGCTGTATTTAGGCTGTCACATTAATAATTTCACTTCCACGATGATATTCTTGAGGCATACATTAAAGATAGTGGTATGGCGGTAAGCATGCATGGTATTTTTTGAAGAGTTTATTTACAGGAATCCAATTGGATTCCCGTATTTCTCAATTGCGGGAATAATACGAGAATCGGATTCCCATATTCGCATCAAATCTCGAGGCCTGTCATCCAGTAAGGTGTTTTCGAGGGTCATCTATTTTCAAGGGTACATACTTTTGACGTTCTCATGTCTGCATCGCTTACGCGATGTCAACAAATCATGTGTTTTTAAATAGACACACTATTTTTACACCACAAGTGTAAATTTTTAAAAGATGCGGGTAGAACAAGTGATTATTTTATGTATTTTGATGTCAGTGTTGTGAAAAACATGTATTTTCGCTATTACTTTTTTTACCCATGATAAAAATACCAATAACTCGTAAGGAAATGATACAAATCAATCCAGTTTTTGCGTCCAATGACATCTGCCAGTTGCTGTCTTAAGTAGCATAGCATATCCATTGCCATAGCAATAATTTACTTCTCTCAAAACGTGGAACTGTCATGGGGTGCTTATGTAGTTTTCAGATCTAGATTAATTTTTCTCTACCCGAATGGCGATTCAAACAGACCCTAGTTACGACATTCAATATAAATTTCAATAATTTTTTTTCTATTTTCCGGTAAGACTAAAAACACTTATGTTTATTTTCAATATGACATTTACCAATTTCCAATAGAAAAACTGAAAGATTTTAACTTTTTTAATGTTTTGACCGAAATTTGCTGCTACCCGGTTATCTGATCTGGATTTACAACTATAGATTAAGTTCTGTGCTTGTATCAGACCCGTTTATGGCATTATTGTCGGTGACAGACCTGCCTTTGCTCAAATCATAAAAATGACATCAATTCACTGCCTACATGTAACTAGAGTTGAAATTACATGATTACATCACCCTCCACAATCACATGACACAATACTCAGATTGCATCTGTAGACCAGGTTGTGGATATATATAAGCAGTAAGTTTATTTTATGGTCAATTTTTATTTTTATGCACGTTTTATTTCGGTGAATGGTTGCTAGTTACAAAATGGAACAAATTTGTTGATAAAATTCATACTCTTATATTATTATGTCTACTTTGAAGTTGAGGAGGGGTTTATCAAACCGTGATAACAGGACAGAGTAATCAATACAAATTTCTGTAGAGCATTACTCTCGCTATAAATAAAAGCAATGGTAAAATAAATTTGTTTAGCCGAGACACAGTTTACTTTTCATTGCTTCCCGCTTAGTTTTCTCTGTTTAAATATGGATTTGAAGATATGCCTGCTAAAAATTAAGGATAGCAGCCACTTTGAAACTTAAATCACATGTCTGAAGACACATTTACAAGTTGTGGCATAACTATTTGAGATATTTATTAAAAAATATTACGTGGAAGTAAAGAATGAATATATGTTTATTGTCTACTAAGAGTTTTTTAATCCAACAAGTACTTTTCCAATAGGTCATGATTAAACATAGATACCACAGTTTGAAAGATACCATCGTTTGATAATACCCTACCCTACATTTGAAGCTAATTTTTCATCACGCTTGGAGGGCATTTATCAAGACATTAGCAACTAAAAGGGGAAATTAATTCATATCTGCGGGTAAATACATGAATGCACATTCCATCCAGGTGCGAATGGCATTTTACCCAGCCTTAAATCAACTGCTATCAGACTTTGCATGGTGTGTGTCCGGGTGTGAAAAATAATATACCTCATGCTTGCAATTGCATTTACATAAATAGGAATACATAAAAATATTGAAAATACGCAGTAGGGTGGCCGAAAACAACTAGGCGGAACATACGCATAATAAAGAACCATATCCCATAATGCAACGGGGGCCCATGAAGAAACCACAAAAAGCTAAATCAATATAAAACAGATCTGACTAGTCGTATTTATTTCTCTACAGTTACTACGGTAACCGGAGTCAATTCAAAGTTTATAATCATTTACTTAATCTTACTCTATAATGGCCCGTGTGCCGTATCAATGTTTATATTTTTCATGATATCTTGATTATTCCACGTTTTTATTCCATGTTTTATGGTAATAAATGCTGGCGTATCCGCAGATTATTTTTATTTCTGTGAAATATAAAATGTCAGCCATTTTGATAGATAGACTACATTTAGCCTCGCTTTCATTTTTCAAATCAGAAAATCCCTTCATTCTGACTTCAACTAAACCACTAGCCGTGAGTTCTCCACACAACTTCACCATCATAACAGTACTAATAAATAGATTCTGCTGAGAATATGAACTCGCCATAGCTCTTTCATCTAGCAACCCGCCCCCATAAGAAGTGATTACAGCTCACAGGATTTGAGTATTTTTTCTCATTTCATCGGTTCTTCTTTACTTGGGCGGACGGTTATTATAAAACTGCGCTAACTAACAGGCTCTCGTAATTGATGAGATAAAATATTACAACCAAGTGAGCTTATGCCATGACGACCGTCCGTCGTGTGTCCATCGTCCGTCCATCAACTTTTCCTTTAAACAACTTTTTCTCAAGAATCACTGGTCCGATTTCAATTATATGTGGCAGGAAGCATCCTTAGGCCATAGGGATCAAATTTTGGTCAAACAAATCCGATCGGCCAATTTAGCCGATGGCCATCTTGGATTTCAGCCAATTTTAGGAAACGTCTTTAAAAATCTTCTCCGAAACCGCTTGGGAGATTGATGCAAACCTCATGAAATATGATCTAGGTCAAGAGCTGAAGCAAGTTTGTTCAACGGAACTTGATTGGTCAAATGGTTAGACGGTCATCTTGGTTGACCTAGTTTTAGCAAAAACAACACCTCCAGAACTGCTGAAGGGATCGGGTCGAAATTTGGCAGATATAATTAGGGACTAAGCACCATTAAAGTTTGTTCAAGGGAAGTTGAACCGCAAAAAAACATAGCCGCCGTGGGCCAATCAAAATATATCGTGTTTGGCGGCGATATTGGATTTTTTTATTTGATGGATTTTGAGGGTAAAATTGTTTTTTATGTGTTTTTTGGTTATTCTGATCTCAAATTTGTAATTTTCGAAAGGGTCAGATAAACGGTTTGGTGGCCATCTTGGATCATTTTCCTGCCATAAGGTCCCATACTAAAGCAATGGGAAACTTAAACTGTCTTCTCGAGAACTACTGGGACATATTTGGCCGGAAGCATCCTTAGGGCATAGAGATTCAAGTTTGTTCAAACGATGGCCAATTGGGCCGGTGGCCATCTTGGATTTCGGCCGATTTTTAGAAACGTGTTTAAAAATCTTCTCCAAAACCACTTGTGAGATTGATGCAAACCCCATGAAATATGATCTAGGGCGAGAGCTGAACCAAGTTTGTTCAAGGGAACTTCATTGATCAAATGGTTTGGCAGCCATCTTGGTTGACCTAGTTTTAGCGAAAACGACTTCTCCAGAACCGCTGAACGGATCAGGGCCATTAAAGTTTGTTCAAGGGAGGGTGAGGCGCTAAAAAACATGGCCACCATGGGCCAATCAAAATATAGCGTATTTTGCGGCCATATTGGATTTTTTTTATTTGAGGAATTTTAAGGCCAAAAATGGTTTTATGTGTTTTTGCGTATTCTGATCTTAAATTTGCATTTTTCGAAACGCTCGAATAAATGGTTTGGTGGCCATCTTGGATCATTTTCCTGCCAAAAGCTCCCATACATGTACTAAACCAATGGGAAATTTTCAATGTCTTCTCGATAACTACTGGGACAATTTCAATTTTTTTTAGGGGAGGAAGCATCCTTGGGGCATAGAGATTCAAGTGTGTTCAAACAGAGCTGATCGGCCATTTGGGCTGGTGGCCATCTTGAATTTTGGTCGATTTTTAGAAATTTCTTTAAAAATCTCCAAACCCGTTTGAGGAATCAATTCAGAACTCATGAAATATCATCTAAGGCAAGCGCTGAACCAAATTTGTTCACTTGTGAACTTGATTGGCCGAATCATTCGGCGGCCATCTTGGATGACCTAGTTTTCGAGAAAATGACTTCTCCAGGACTGCTTGTGATCAGGCTGAATTTTGGGAGATGATATTGATGACTAAGGACCATTAAAGTTTGTTCAAGAAAAGTTGATTCATGAACAAACATGGCCTCTGTTTTCTTGTTACAAGTCTGCTCAACTCATTAGAATTCTATTTATTGTTAATGAGCATTCTAGTTGAAATGCCTATGGTCCGGGTGAGCGATACAGGCCCCTTGGGCCTCTTGTTGTATTTATTATCCATTGTTATGTGTGCATATCTCATCATTATTACTAGTCAGAGTATCCATCTCTACCAGCAAGCTATATAGAGTTGGATGCCTCCATGTGTTAATTTCAGGCAAAACCGTTTTCATTGTCAGCCGTTTTCACCCCACGGCCAACTATGCAAATGGATAACATTCTATAAATTTCATACACTATTAATAACCCTAATATAACGTTAAGGAAATAGAAACTCAATGTACATGTATCTGTGGGTATATCACCGTATAAAGTTCTGAGTGCAGCGATATCAAATAAGCCGTACATATTTTCATAGAAAGCTGCTCGTAGAGGGTCAGAGGTCAATAGGGAGAAATCATTAGTTTATGTGGGCTGTATTGTGTGGTGTAGAGCGCCCTTTTCTGCAAAATTTCTTAGGCTAATGCGATTAGGAGTGGGGGCCAGGTAACTAGACTGTAATCGCTATTATTAACGTTTTATACTATCATTTTATTATTTTCACAGTTTAACCTGTGAGAAAATTGATGAAAGTCGATCGAGTTGATGAGAACAACTCTATAGACAATGTCATCATGCAGATCATCACCACTAACATCACCATACATATGATCACCGTGAAAATGCCATCGATCCTCATTGTCCTCACCATTATTATGTCATTGACATTATTATTAGCGCACCTGGTCAGAATGGCCAAGTACATACATGTATAAGCTTATGCTAGGGAGACGCTCTGGCCGTCCGTATCTACTCCTAGACTAATTGGCAAATTTTAGCCAAATTTGGCTTAAAGGATCCTATGGTGAAAGGTTCTAGAACATATTTTCAGAATTTTGATTGGTCATTTCTTTGGGTGAAAATCTTAGATGAATCTTATGAAAGATTTACCGGAAATTGTCAAAATGCATCTCCTGACATGTAGCTGCTTAAAATGGATTTCAAGCAAATTTGGCTGGAAGAATCCTACATGTATGGTGGTATGCTATAGAACTACGCTTCAGAATTTTAATATGTAAATTTTTATACCCTGCATAAAAATTTATGGGGTATTATATGTGCGGGAGGGCTGGCGACAGAGTGGTTTCCAGATGATAACCAAATGTAACTCCATTACCATTAATCGGATCACTTTGAAACTTCATAGGGGTGTTAGACTAGATCAGAGGAAGAAACTTTTCGAAATGGACGATGATCCAAAATCCAAGATTGGCACCAGTTACTGGCGGCCATCTTGAAAATGGGTTTCCGGATGATATCTCTGTTACAACTTTTCAGATCGCTTTTAAACTTCATAGCATGATAGGGTGGGTGGACTAGGTCAGGTGAAGAAACATATTGAAATTGGTGATAATCCGAAATACAAGATGGCCGTAAGCAACCAGCGGCAATCTTTAAAATTTGTTTCTGGATAATAACTCTGTTACCGTTAATCAGGTCGCTTTGAAACGTCATAGTGTGGTTAGACTGGGTCTGAAGAAGAACCCTGTCAAAATTTACGATGATCCAAAATCAAAGACGCCGGCAGCCATCTTGAACATTGGTTTCTTGATGATAACACCCACGGTTCGTACGCAGGTATGGAAGTCTAATTTAAAAAAATTAAGAAAACCTTTTCCAGGACTTGAAAAGGCATGGAAAATCAATATTTTGCGTTACCGCTATGGAAAGGTATGGAAAATTAAAATATCGGCAATTGCAATTCTCCCAGCAGACATTTTCTCATAAATCCCACCGTTTGGTTCCCGGTGTAAGCTAAACTGTGCGTTTAACCGGACTGGGAACACACTTCGGCTTGTGTAAAACGTCATCAAACATGAATTCTCACCAGTCTCGCAAAATCTCGCCGTTATTGCGTGAGAGTTTATGGTTGGCAACATCAGATTGGTTCCCGGTGTATGCTAAACTGTGCTGTTAATGGTAACCATACTTGGAACACACTTCGGCTTGAGTAATACGTGTCTGAACTTGTCAATTGCAAGAAGCCATTGTTTTTACGAATTTGTAAACATTCAATCAGTTGTGTTTAGATGGCCATCAAGAAAGTAACGTCCGCACAATTATAATTATTTAATGTTTGTATGGTAGATTGAGTTAAACAAACATCACGATCATGGGAAAGTGCAAATATTCTTCTATATGGCAATGTAATGATAAGTATAAAGAGTGGATAGCACCAGATTTTGTAGGCTATTGGGAGGGTGACTAGTGAGGATGAAAATAAAAAATAATTAGTGAACAATTAAGAAATTTATTTTAAATGGCCCTTTTTTTTGGTTTGACAAGATATAAAACTTAGCGTGTTGAATATTCTGAAAAAAAAAATTTACTGAAAGCCATTTCTGTCTGAGGCAGCAGCTGCTTCCAGTCAAATTAATTTCAAAGTATTTAAGTTTTGTACGGTTGCCTTAAAAATGTGGGAATTAATCACTGAAAGGGTTAATTAAAATTTTCTTAAAGTTTCACACGATATAAAACTTATTCTATTGAATATTTTGAAATTAATTTGACAGGAAGTCGTCGCCATCTCAGGAAGTAACTGCTTCCAGTCAAATTAATTTCAAAATATTTAAGTTTTGTACTGTTGCCTTGAAAAATGTTGTATTTTCCGTTTAGTATTAACTATTGGTATGATCGGGCAATGTTACACAATGGGTATGGAAATATAAAATTTAGTATGGAAAAAGTATGGAAACGGTATGTAAATTTATTCTGCTCAAGGTGTATGAACCCTGAACACCATCACCATTTATCAGATCACTTTGAAGCTTCATACATGTAGGGTGGTTGGACTAGGTCTGTGGACGAAACCTATCAAAATTGATCATGATCGGAAATCGGACGTGTTTCGGTGGTGGTAGTTCCGGTGGCGGTAGTTCCTGTGCTGGTGGTTCCTGTGGCGGTAGTTTCAGTAGCAGTAGTTTCGGTGGCGGTAGCATTGGCACAGGCTCTGTTTGCGATGAGGGAGGCGAATCTCCGACCCCAGCGCGTGATCGAAAAGGTGCCCCATGCCGACGAGTGTTCTTCCGAGAAGAGAGATGTGTTTGGGGTAATCCTGCAGAGGATCGTGAGGTGTGTGCGGATGCGGTATGTGTGTGAAATGGGAGGGAAAGGCCGCAGGTGGCTCTCATTACCACAGGTGGCTTTCGATCTTTCCGAACTCCATTCGAGTCAAGCTCTTGTTAAGCATCTCTCTCTGGCGCTAGTGTGTTGATTATGATCTCAAACAGGCTGACATGTTTTTATTCCCATCTCATCAACACTACGACGGCAATACAGAAACAAGTGCTCTAATCTGACAACAATCAATTAATGTGTTCTTAGGAATTTTAAGTTCTTGTTGACTCACTCAGTTTCTCAGCCAGTGTCGTTAGTGGCATGAGTGGCATCCTGTCTCTAAGACTCGGCCTAATGCACACACTATTTAGCAGGTCTAGATGTGTTAATTGTTCCTTTCAATTATGATTGGCCAATCCTTAGTATGGCAGAGGTAGATGATACATTTATAGTTCCACCATTATGCCAAACCGTAGAAACTTTGTTCACTTTGATAAGATGGATTATCTGCTGTTGCTGAATAATAACGCAACAGCTTTTTAAAGCAACATCATTGTATAACATGAAACTGGAGAGATGTTCACTTTGCCAGACATGACCAGCACACCATAATCTGACATCGGGTGGGGTGGTATGTTTCATGGTAGATTCTTCTACATAAAAGCTATGATCAGCATCCAGTGTGTTAGCATCCTTCACCCTGCCCTCTGATACCCCAATCAATGGCTCGCCTTCACCCTGCCCTCTGATACCCCAATCAATGGCTCGCCTTCACCCTGCCCTCTGATACCCCAATCAATGGCTCGCCTTCACCCTGCCCTCTGATACCCCAATCAATGGCTCGCCTTCACCCTGCCCTCTGATACCCCAATCAATGGCTCGCCTTCACCCTGCCCTCTGATACCCCAATCAATGGCTCGCCTTCACCCTGCCCTCTGATACCCCAATCAATGGCTCGCCTTCACCCTGCCCTCTGATACCCCAATCAATGGCTCGCCTTCACCCTGCCCTCTGATACCCCAATCAATGGCTCGCCTTCACCCTGCCCTCTGATACCCCAATCAATGGCTCGCCTTCACCCTGCCCTCTGATACCCCAATCAATGGCTCGCCTTCACCCTGCCCTCTGATACCCCAATCAATGGCTCGCCTTCACCCTGCCCTCTGATACCGCAATCAATGGCTCGCCTTCACCCTGCCCTCTGATACCGCAATCAATGGCTCGCCTTCACCCTGCCCTCTGATACCCCAATCAATGGCTCGAGGATGTACATTTCTTAGAGACATCGTAGTGGAGGACAATCTTGCTGACATCCTTGTCTCAACCTAGACATGCCTTGCTAACATCCTTCAGATTCTGAGAGCATTTCACGCCATAACCACCGACTACATGTGCATAGAATGTCGTTGACACTGATCCTTACTACAGGGCGTATGACTTGGCACAGTTCTCATTCACTTTAGTGACATCAACTTCGGATATATGTCGACTACATCAGTGAGAGCACTTGATTGAGCAAATGCGGACTCCATTGTAGAAAAAGGGTTTAATTGGGAGGATATAGTCGTGGCAATCGTGAGACTGCTACACCAACGTGGTGAGCACGTGATCAGACCATCACCAGTAGTAGGTAGACGTGTGATGCATCATCAGCTAGAGGGCCTTCAAAGAGTATCTTGTAGCTACCTACATATACATGCCGTCCACCCAGCTCCAGGTAATGCCTAGCTGTGCATCCCCCATCACCACATATTTGACAGCTCCACGATTAATGTATATGCCGGCACAGATGGTTTGTCCGATGCTTATTTAGAGTTTATGCTGCTTCTATTCATTAACATGTGAACATTATATGACACAGACCATTCCTTTGCTGAGATGGAGGTGATACAACTAAGCATGGATGAGCTGGTTTGGCGACTAGAAGGTGAGCAACTGAGCATGAGAGCTGGCATCAAGAGAAGTCAAGAATAGCAAGGAGATGTCATGACTACACTTGTGCCAGAGAATGGGAGAGGTACGGCGTGTACCAGTAGGACAGCTTACCTGTCTTATGAGCCCGAGCAGGAGCTCACAGATGATGAGTCTATAGAAGTCTTGGATGAGGAGTGGGTAGACCTCACAGATGATGAGTCTATAGAAGTCTCGGATGAGGAGCGGGTAGACCTCACAGATGATGAGTCTATAGAAGTCTCGGATGAGGAGCGGGTAGACCTCACAGATGATGAGTATAGAAGTCTTGGATGAGGAGCGGGTAGACCTCACAGATGATGAGTCTATAGAAGTCTTAGATGAGGAGCGGGTAGACCTCATGGATGATGAGCCAGTTTAGGCATACCAGACATTTCACAACTCATCACAGTCGATCAGCAGTCTAGCTCCACCATCTCAAGCCATCCGTTGGTTGGAGTCGGGTAGGTAGGTAGGAAAATTCTTTTTTTTTACCTGCTGAATGATAACATTCTAAAATTAGATTTAACAAACAAATCTTAGGTTTTTTTATTTGAATTGAAACAGAAACTATAAAGTAAACAGTTCCTAAAGGTTATATGAGCCCATTTTGATGACAGGAGTCAATTCAATCACCCAGCAGACTTGGATCAGAAAATAAAAATTAGTCTACATAGGAAACTACAAAAAAGATTTTGAGTCAGCAGATTTTTTTTAGGGTCGTTTGGGAGAGGACAACAAAACAATTATGTACGGTTGGCCTTAGTGTCAATGACTTGCAATCAAATTGCGCCTAAAATCTTCCTCGATTTTCACTTGAACATTCTGCTGATTATTTCTAGAATAATTTGACTGAAATTCTGGATCTGTTGGTATCTCAGAAATTACTGGTACGATATGGCTCAAATATTAACACAAGATAGACCATACCCTAGGATTCCACAACTTTAGGCATGGTCAGAAAAAAATTAGGAAATTCCCCCCAAAATTTGGAAAATCTCAGCTTTTTTTGCAATGTGACAAAGGTGGGAGGGTGCTGATCTGCTATCACTGATTGTTCTTGCTATGTTTTTCAGATATAATCTTGTCAGATTGTAATCCACATGGAGTCTTGTCACAAGACATGCTTATGACCACTGATCCATGAATGACTTGTATGCTGTGCTGACATAGATATGGCTAACTACGCAGCCTTCAGCACCCCGGCTGCCTATGAGCCTCCTGTATCGCTGTGGAGACTCGTGGAGCAGACAGTGGCTGTATTTGAACACGTGGAGGTGAAGAATATGCTGGGTGAATCTTTGGTGGAACAAAGCCTTGATCTGCATGAGGAGGTGGGTGGACTAGGGAGTGACATTTACCCCATTTAATCCTTAACCGTCTGATTGCTGAGTTTTTGCAGGCGACATTCTAAGAGTCATATCTCTGGACCTGCTAAATATTTTGCAAACAATTTGACTGAAAGTTGTTAGTGGCTAAGCCTCCAACATCTTTCAGCCATAGTGTTTTCAAAATATTCAGTAAGTCAGGAGCTTTTGCTCATTGGAGTTATTGTCTAGTCGCTTGTAGCAGCATTACAGTTACATTTGTTCAAGAAAATATATATTTTTTAACTTAATCAAAAATGTCCATTTGCAGGTCAAGAGAAGATTACTTCTGAAAATTTATTTCTGGACTAATTGGCTATTGAGCCAGTCATTTCAGTGGTAAATTATTAACTTTTCTCTTGGTATGTAAATGGACATTTCGCAAGACCACTGCATAAGGTGTTTTTGCTCGCCATCTGTCGTTCGTCGTCCCTCTGTCAACTTTTGTTTCAAAATGCTACACCTCATTAACCGCTTGGCGGATTTCAACTTACTTGACTGGAAGGACCCTATGGGGCTAGGCTTCAGAACCTGTATATACAGAACCCTGATTAGTCAATTTTTTGGGTGAAAACATTAGATTTTATGAAAGATTTACCGGGAATTGTCAAAACGCTACTCATTATAAACCGCTTGACAGATTTCAACAATTACTTTGGCTGGAAGGATCCTATTGGGATAGGCTTCAGAAATCTTATAGACAATCTTGATTGGTCAATTTTTTGGGTTGAAAATTATAGATTTAATGAAAAATTTACCGGAAATTGTCAAAACGCTACGCGTCATTAACCGCTTCACAGATTTCAACCCTAGTCAGCTGGACTATAGTGGTATGCTCCAGAACAGTTGCTCAGAATTTGAATGGGTCGATTTTTTGGTGAATATCAAGTTTTATATAACCGCTTGGTGGATTTTATCCAAATTTGGTTGGAAGGATTCTATACATGTAGTGGTAGGCTGTATAACTACTATTAAGAATTATGGTTGGTCAATTTTTTGGTGGCCATTTGGATTATTTTTAATTTTCCAGAACCATTGAAATCTACTCCTTAATTAGTGGCCTGGTTAAAATGAAATTTGGGTGAAATGATCCTTTCTCCTTCAATCAATACTTACCATTACATTACTCATTGATAATACAGCTATCCTGATAGCTGGCTCTAGGAATCTAGATTTAGTACGCTTTACCGGCTCCTGGAATAGGGTACCCGGTTCCCAATAACCTGTTACCTGCCTGCCAGAGACACTCATTCTTGTTTGCATAGCAACAAGAGAACATTGCTTTTTTGCGTGGAGAAATCTTAGTTTGCTTTGTGTTTTTCTGTGTGCCTATTTGCTGTTTCATTTACTGGAATTACTGGTTCTCCTTCGATCAATACTCACCATTCTGTTACTTTCTGATACACAGCTGGCCCTGACAGCTGGCTCTAGGACTATAGACTTAGAAAGCTTTACCGACTCCTTGGAACCGGGTACTCGGCTCCCAACTGCCGAGTACCCGTCTACCATAGAGCTCATTCTTGTTTGCATAGCGACAAGAGCTGTCCACATTTTTTTTTTTTGCAGGAGAAAGATTAAAGGTTTGAAAAGAAATCTAAGTCTTTTATACTGTGATTTGATAGTTTGTGCGTTCTTGAAAGGATCTAACTGGATAAAATGGAGAATACCGCCAATGATGACCAGGTTGTATTATTCCTTATTATCCATAGTTAAAAGACTTAGGTCTCTAAATTTCGTTGTGTCGCATGTTCCAATTTCTGACCCCAAAGAATCTGGGATGTGTGTTAACAACGAGATATGCCGGATGATCGCCTTCTTTAAACCCCAACAGGCGATCGGCAGATATGAAAATAGGTGTTTGCTACGGTATTTCTAACACGAATATCGGCTGACGTCGTTTTCCGTAGGGTCCGAGCGGGTGACGTCACACCCGTGATGCTCGGATGTTTATGTGAAGAACATTTTTTCATTAATTCGCGCATCTTGTTCTGGGTGGTGCGTACTAAAAATGGTACCAGAAAACTTTGGAATGGTCAAGTTTACGTGTGATCACGATCGGTTTGCAATGATCGGTGGTGTCAAAATTCTTGAGTGATGCTTGGTCTGTGGTTTTACCGTGTGCTACAGCAGTTTGTTTACATTTTGTTGTTTCTTCACATATCGTGTCGGCTTTCGTTAGGAGTATAATTTATATTGATTGGTAAATATACCCCGAATGCTATGCGATATGATTCCTGGTTCCGTTATACATCCTGGAGGATCAATTTATGGGTGTATTTATGCCCGCTTCGTTCTTGTCGTCATAATCAATGCGATCTTTGCTGTGACGTTGCGGGGTGGGGTGCGGGAGGGTTTGCAGTTAATTTATGGTCAAATTATTTGAAAATTAATTGTCTGCCTTCCACTTTTGTTTCGTTCCGCTGGCTTATTGTAGGTTTGGTTTATAGGCCAAGCCATCCCCGCCATCATGTGTCGAGTGCCACATATCGTACGGGTTCTATACAAGGACCATGTCTGTTTCCACTGTACTAAGTGTAGTCTTGACAGTAGGTGTAACGTTTGCGCGGTGTGTCGGTCGATATGATGCTTAAGTTCCTTGCCAGAAGGACTTGGCAGGGTCTGACGCGGGGTCAGGCGGTCCAAAAGTAAATCGTGGAGCGTCCGTTTCGGCCCGTGGGGGCGTTCCACATCTGCAACCGGAGGTGGCGGAGATGGCACCGCCGGCGTGGTTTGGTCCGGCTAGGCAAGGTGTCTTGCATAGCGTTCTGCCCACGCTGGTGTCGTCCCTGCTGCCAAAAGTTGTAGGGCAGTCTCTCACCATGTTTGATTCGGACCCTGTCCTTGGACAGGGTTCTGGACGGGACACCGAGGGAGCCGTTTCGTACGGCCCCCTGGCAGTCCCATCGGGCTCCGGCCTGATGGGTTCTGTCTCTATGCGGCCACCTCTGGGTGGTCCAGTAGCGGTGGCCGGTCCGTCAGGCATGGGAGCCGTCCGCCAGGACGGCTCCACGGTTTTCCTTGTCTAGTGACGACTCTTAGGGGTCTGAAGATGAGGAGGCCGACGAGGAGAGTGTGCTGCGGCCTGTTAGGCTGCGGGTGGAGAGCATGGAGGTCGATTCCGTCCTGATGGAACCCGACCTCCATCTGTCTGGCCTGGCGCAAGCCAGGGCAGCGGCTCCGCCCGTGGTTGAGGCACTCCGGTACCGGGCACCGGCCCCATGATGGTTGGTTTGCTGCCAACCGCCACGGTGACGGGTGTGGCCGGCCAGGCATGGTACTCGCCTATCTCGCCTGGTCCGGCGGTCAGACATGGGGTGCCGTTGGCGCCCGTGTTTGGCCACGGTTCCTTAACCGCTACGGGTCCGCACAGTTTCCGTGCAGGCCTACTCCATGGACTGGTGTGTTCCATGGGGTGGCGGCGGAACCGTATGGTACCGGAGTTCCTGGCATATCAGCAATGGCTCCTAGCCGGGAGGCCGTTGCTGGTAGGGCCGTGAACATGTCAACGGGTGACGTGTTCACGGGAGTGTCCTCCTCGGAGACGGATTGGTCTGAGGCTCTGGCTTGGCTAGCCAGGGTGGACCCGTCTGTGGTTTCGACCACGGCGGAGGAGGATGTACCCCGTCCATCGGGGATCTTGCCCGCAGCCCTGATCCAGTCTGTTGGACTGGATCCATGGTTTATGGTGTTGCTTGATACTATGTATAGCAAACAACGCATGAACAAGGGCCAGCTTCTTGCGGCCTCCATGGAGGTGCGGGCGAGGGGTCGTATTCCACGGGGGGAATACAACAGGTATGGTGTTGTCCCGTCGGTCACCGAGAATGACCGCTGGGTACTGGGTGTTCGGAGTGCTAGAGCGGGTGGCCCCGGTCCGGCACTTGTGGACAAGTCCCAGGCACACCAGGATAAAGTCCTGTCCCTATGCGATGTGGGTGTGAGGGCAGCTATGAGTGCTGTCAACCAATCGTATCGCCTTCTTCAGTCGGTGTGGGCTGAAGCGGGGGCAGGCCACCCTGTGCCACCTGTGGCGCTTTCATGCATCAGTGACGGCTTGGTGCTGTCTATGGACGCACTGGCAAGGGTGCATGTGCGTGTGACAAAGTCCAGGAGGCAAATGGTTCTTGACCATATGCATCCGGCTACGGCAGTCAGGGAGCGTCTTCTTGGGACACCCCTGACATGGCCTAGCATCTTCGGTGGCCAGGCGCGGGCCATCCTAGAGGACACTGCCAGCATTGCGGAGAATCGGTTGGTGGTAGGCCTACAGCTGGAGCGAGTACGGCAAGCGCACGCACTAGGGGCTGTAGGGAAACCGTTAGCTGGCCAACTTTCGAAGACGCAGAAGAAGCAGAAAGGCAAGGTGAAAGCTAAGCCTACTGCGACTTCTGCTTCGTCTGGATTTTCTCAGCCGCCGCCGGCTAAGAAAGCCAGGAAGGTTGTGGAGGCTGTACCCTCCCCACTGTTGCTCATGATCGCCCTAGAGGCGGGAAGGGCAGGGGGGAGGGGTAAGGGTAAGTCCTCAAAGGGCGGAAAGAAGGGAGCGGATCGTACCTGAGGGTACGAGGGCTCCCTTCATATCCGCCTGGACCGCACCTGTGCGACAGGAACAGCGGTGCCGGTTATACCTGCCGAGCCAAGACGGAAATGGTTCTCTCTCTCTCTTTCGTTAAGAAAGGGGGGGGGGAGCGGACTGCGAGCCGGACAACCCCGTTAGACGTCGAGGCGTCTATGGTGGGTGGAAGGCTCATGCGTTTCGTCGCGGCCTGGCGAGGTGTGATGTCAGACAGTCTGGTCCCGGGATTGTTATCCCAGGGGTACATGCCGGAGTGGTGGGACTTTGCACCGCAGAATATGTCTTTGGCACCTGTCTGGACACCCGTACCACGGGACCCAGACAAGTTAGAAGCCGTTCAAAACGAAGTGTCGGGTTTGCTTCTGAAGGGAGCAATAAACCCAGCGAACCAGAACACTCCAGGCTTCTATTCAATTATGTTCCTTGGCCCCAAGAGCACGGGGGGATGGAGACCCATACTCAATCTCAGGCCATTGAATTGGTTTATCCATACGCCTCGGTTCCAGATTGAAAAACCGAAGTCGGTAATGGCAGGATTGAGGAAGGGAATGTGGTGTGTGTCGATCGATCTGAAAGATGCATATTTCCACATTCCTATGAACCTGAGTTGGCACAGGTTTCTGAGATTTGCGTTTCAGAATCTAGTATGGGAGGTTACTGTTCTCCCGTTTGGCCTGTCGACAGCTCCGTGGGTTTTCACAAGAGTGGTCCTTGCGGTGACAGCGTTTCTCAGAGAAGAGAACGTGGTGCTACACACCTACATAGATGACTGGCTGCTCAAAGCAGACTGCAGCCAGGTTGAACGTGGATACTGCTCTGACTCTGAAGTTACTTTCAGATCTAGGCTGGATAGTCAACAAGGAGAAATCCGAGTTGACACCCACTCAACATTTCGTTTATTTGGGGATGCGATTCGATCTCGAGGAGGGCAGGGTTTACCCTGCAGAGCCCAGAGTGGTGTCTCTGTTAGCCATCCTCAAGAGTTTTCGAGTGGGAAACCACATTCAGGCGAGGCGGTTTCTTCAGATGCTGGGCATGATGGTCTCCATGGAGCAAGTGATCCCGTACGCTGCTCTAATGCGAAGACCTATCCAGTTGTATCTGATGTCTCTGTGGAAACAGAGAACAGAACCCCTGTCAAAACTGGTGCCAGTTTTGGAGCCGATAATATCGCATCTTGTAGGGTGGAAACAGCGTCAGAATCTCCTAGTAGGGGTTTCGCTGCACCTACCCCACCCCCGGCTGTCCGTGTACACAGATGCATAGCTGGAGGGGTGGGGGGCCTACCTGGGAGAACACCAGGTCTCGGGCACATGGACTCTCCTGGAGAGTCAGCTGCATATCAATCTGTTGGAAATGATGGCAGTGGAACTGGCGTTGGAAGAGTTTCTTCCGATGATCAGGGGCAAGGTGATATTGATACGGTCGGGCAAGGTGATATTGATACGGTCGGACAATTTGACGGTAGTATCATACATAAATCGCCAAGAGGGACCAGGTCACCCACACTGTTTATCAAAGTGTGGCACTTGATTCTATGGTGCAGGAATTACTCTGTTGTTTTGAAAGCAGCTCACATTCCTGGCCGATTGAACATTCTGGCGGATGCTTTGTCTCGCAGACAGAGAATTCTGTCAACAGAATGGTCCCTCAACCCTCCAGTTCTACGAAGGATCTTCGAGCATTGGGGCAAACCCAACGTGGACTTGTTCGCCACAAGGGTAAATGCTCAAGTCATGACTTATGTCTCGCCGATTCTAGATCCAAATGCCGTCGATACAGACGCTCTGGCGATAAGCTGGAGAGGGATGCACGCTTACGCGTACCCACCCACCATCCTTCTGCCGAAGGTGTTGGTGAAGATCAGGAAGGAACCGTGTCTGGTCCTGCTAATAGCGCCGTATTGGCCAAGCAGGGCGTGGTTCACGGATCTGCTAGATCTGCTGGTGGTAAATCCAGTGCAATTGCCCGAGATTCCGAACATAATCTCCCAGGCCAAGGGACGCTTCCTACACGAGCGTCCCGAAATGTTATTGACTGCGTGGTTGTTGTCAAACAACGTTCCACGTCGCGAGGCTTTTCTCGACAGGCTGCTGATTTCATCGCGGCTGCGAGAAGGAGGCCAACCTTCAAGTCATATAACGACAAGGTTAACGGATTTGCAGACTGGTGTGAGGAAAGGGGATTGTACCTTTCATTCCACTATTCAGCAAATAGCAGACTTTCTCTGTGAGCTGTTCTTTTCAGGACTAGCTCCTATCACAATTGCTGGATACAAGTCAGCTTTGGCATCAGTTATCCCTTGTCTAGCCAACAGGGATAGTCCAGAGGTGGTCCAGTTGAGTGTGATGGTGAAGGGAATGAGCAATCTCCGACCGAGACAACCGGTAGTCATTCCAGCCTGGAGTCTATCTTTAGTGCTTAATGTACTGGCCAAGCACCCTTTCGAACCGTTGCGTTCGGCTAGTCTAAAGCATTTGACTCTAAAGGCGGTCTTTCTATTGGCAGCTTCCTCAGCTAGAAGGTGCAGTGTGATCCATGCACTTTCAGCAGAGAGGGACCGATTATTGTCTCCAGAGAGGGTCTGCGTCTACTGCCAAGAGCAGAGTTTGTGTCAAAGATCTCGGTCTTTGAGATATCCTGGCAAACCGATCGTTATACCGAAACTGAGTAGGTTAGATCGTGATGCCAGTGTCTGCTGCCCAGTCCATGCTTTGACTAAGTACAAAACGGACAGACTCGTTACGGTCGAATGGTAGAAGTCTGTGGATCTGCCATATGGCGCCGCATCCATGGATTCTATCTCTCGTTGGGTATTCGAATGCATTCAGATTACCCGTGAGATTACGACTGGGCACCAGGTGCAAGGCGCAAGGGCACGTTGTTAGCGGAATAGCCGCCTCTTCCGCCCTTGACAATGGTGTTCCATTTACGGACATCAGGGCTGTCGCACAAGGGCACTGTGAGTCCTCTTTCATGGATTACTATATGAGGGATGTGTCAGACTTCGCCATTCCACTCGCTTTAGTTGTTTTGAGACGATAGCTATATGACCGCACTGCTCTTCTTCCTTTTTTGGCATTTGTAAGAGAGAATTTAGAAGCAGGCTTTGTCGAGCGAGAGGATATCAACCAGTTGTGGCACTGAGGCCGGACAAGTGAATGGTTGGAGGCTCCAGGTCTGAATTCCAAATATGAGGTAATTCACGATTGAGAGTGTTTTGTATTATGTCTATATATCATGATCATTCATCTTATATATTCATGCTCATTCCCAGGCTAATATATGCAAAGAGCAGTTAACCCTCTTGGCATATTTGTGTTTCAGGCGAGATACATGTTCG
Organism: Chaetoderma sp. LZ-2023a; assembly: GCA_034401795.1. Taxonomy (NCBI): domain Eukaryota; kingdom Metazoa; phylum Mollusca; class Caudofoveata; order Chaetodermatida; family Chaetodermatidae; genus Chaetoderma; species Chaetoderma sp. LZ-2023a. The sequence goes on along the minus strand of CM067369.1, from coordinate 267,551,236 downwards.
TGAGTTCTCTCCCTTTTCTTTGGAGAAAAAGGGGGGGAAGGGCAGTGATGCGAATGTGATTCGGTTCCAATAACTTGACGGTCCTTTTAAGTCTCCGTTAGTCAAGTTGTTAAGTCTAAATCTTTCTCCAAGGGGCAAAAGTAGCATTTATGGCTTGCCCCTTCCCACCAGGTTACTGAACAAAGCTGGTGTATATCAGAAAGTAACAGAATGGTGAGTATTGATCGAAGGAGAATGCAGGAAATTTCAATTTCCCTTTCTCCGAGATCTAACAATACTCACCATTCTGTTACGGACCCAGCCTCCCAGCCCCACGGAGGCAAGCCATGGATTTCTCTTGTTTGGTGGCTATGCAAACAATATGAGCTCTGTGGTAGACGGGTACTCGGCAGTTGGGAGCCGAGTACCCGGTTCCAAGGAGTCGGTAAAGCTTTCTAAGTCTATAGTCCTAGAGCCAGCTGTGTATCAGAAAGTAACAGAATGGTGAGTATTGTTAGATCTCGGAGAAATGGAAATTGAAATTTCCTGCAATTTACTATGGAAGGAGCCTCTGATTCTCAGGTCATTTTCATTCTTGTTATTTATCTAGCTATATGGAGACGTATGTCTCTGAAATTTCATCTCTGTTGCATGTCCCATTTTTTTACCCCGGAACTGGGACGTGTGGTTACAATGAAATATACCAGATAAGATCGCCTCTTTTAAATCCCATCAGTAGTAATATGGCAGTAATATGAAACTAGGCGTTGGCTTACGGTTTTTTAACACTAAAATTCGGCTTACGTCGTTCAACCATATGGTCAGAGCGGGTGACATCACACCCGTTTATTTCTCAGATTATTTTGGTGAAGGGAATGTTTCATTAATTCGCACACATCTTATTCTTGGTGCTGCGTGCTTTTTGTGCCAGAAACTTTAGAATTATTTCAATTTTTGCGTGTAATCACGATCTGTTTGCATTGATTGATGATTTCAAAGTTCTTGATTAAGATGTGTGTTCTGCGGTTTTACTGTGTTCTACAGCAGTATGTTAATTCATTTTGTTGTTCCTTCACGTATCGTTTTGGCCTTCGTTTGAGTAGTATAATTTTGAAATTAATTCTTAAATATACGGTGAATGCATTCGATATGGTTCCTGGTTGTGTGTTTATACATCCTTCAGAATCAATTTATGGGTGTATTATTGGCCCGCTGTCGTTCTTGTCACCAGCTTACGCGATCTTAGTTGTAACGTTGCGGGTGTGAGGTGCCGGAGGGTTAACTTTTAATTTATTGTCAAAATATTTGAAAATTATTTGTCTGCCTTCCATTCCTGTTTCGTTCCGCTTGTTTATTTTAGGTTTGTGCTTGTTTTCAGGCCAAGCCTACCACACCATCTTGCCCAGAGTGTCACAAATTCATCAAAGTCACGTTTAAGGAGCATGTCTGTTTTCGATGTTCGAAATGTAATGTTGATAATAGGTGTAATGTCTGTGCATTGTGGCCCATCAAGTTTTTAGTCGAGTTCCTTGTCCAGAAGGACTTGGCTGGGTATGACATGGGGTTCAGGTGGTTCGAAAAGAAATTGAGGAGCATCCGTATCAGCCCCTGGGGATGCTCCTCGTCTGAATTTGGAGGGTTGGGAGATGGCACCCCGGCGTGGTTTGGGCCCATTATGCAAGGCTTCTTGCATAACGTCCTGCCCACACTGGTGTCGTCTCTGATACTGAAGACTGTAGGGCAATCTCTCCATGTCCGGTATGGACCCTGTCCTTCAACAGGGTTCTGGACTGGTTACCGAGGGGGCCATCTCGTATGGCTCCCTGGCAGTCCGCTCCGGCCTGGCGTGTACTGCTTCTCTGCGGCCACCTCCGGGTGATCCAGTAGCGGTAGCTGATCTGTTGGGCATGGGAGCCGTTCGCCAGGATGGCTCCAGTGCTTCTTCATCCGGTGACGACTCTTCAGGGTCTAAGGATGAGGAGGCCGAAGAGGAGAGGTTGTGGCGGGTGGAGAGCATGGAGGTCGATTCTGTCCTGGACAGAGCCACCCTCCATCTGTCTGGCTGGGCACAAGCCATGGCAGCCGCCCCGCCTGTGGTTGAGGCCACACCGGTACCAGGCACCCGTCCAGCACTGGTTGCTGGCCAGGCTGGGTACTCAACCTACATGTATCTTGCCTGGTCCAGCGACCACACATGGGTTGCCGTGGCGCCCGTGTATGGCCATGGTTCCATAACCGCTACGGGTCTGCATGATTTTCCGTGCAGGCCTACTACATTGACTTGTTTAATGGGGTGGCGGCAGAACCATGCAGTACCGGTGTTGCTGGCTTTCCAGCAGTGGCTCCTTGCCGGGAGGCCGCTGCTGGTAGACCCGTGAATACATCAACAGGTAATGTGTTTACTGTTTACGGGGGTGTCTTCTTCGGAGATGGACTGGTCCGATGCTCTGGCTTGGCTATCCAGGGTGGACCCATCCGTGGATTCGGCCATGACCGTGGAAGACATGCCCCGTCTATCGGTTGTGTGGATTCGGATGGGGGTCCTGACCGCGGCTCGGATTCAGTCCATTGGACTGGCTCCACGGTTCAAGGTGTTGCTCGAGGCTATTTATAGCAAGCAACTCCAGACCAAGAGCCAGCTCCCTGCGGCCTCTAGGGAGGTGCAGGCAAGGTGCGGTTTCCCCAAAGGGTAGTATGAGCAGTATGGTGTGGTCCCGACGGTCACTGAGGATGACCGTTGGGTTCTTAGGGTCCAGAGTGCTGGAGCGGGTGGTCCCACTCGGGTGCTTGTGGACAAATCCCAAGCAGACAATGAGGAAGTTCTGTCCCTTTGTGATGAGGGAGTGAAGGCAGCAATGAATGCTGTCAATCACTCCTATCGCTTGCTTCAGCCGGTGTGGACTGAAGCTGGGGCAGGCCACCCTGTGCCAACTGTTGCGCTTTCTTGCGTTAACGACGGCCTTGTGCTGTCGATGAACGCGTTGGCCAGGGTGCAGGCACGTGTAACTAAGTCCAGCAGGCAGATGGTCCTTGACCATATGCGTCCGGCTACAGCTGTCAGGGAGCATTTTGTTGGAATGCCCCTGAACGGCCCTAGCATCTTCAGTGGCCAAGCGCGGGCCATCCTAGAGGACACGGCTAACATTGCGCAGAGTCGGTTAGCAGTTAACCTTCAGCTGGAGCTAGTGTGTCAGGCACATGCCCTAGGGGTTGTTGCGAAACCGCTAACTGGTCAACCTGCCTCCAAGAAGCAAAAGAAGCATAAGAGCAAGGCAAAAGCCAAGCCAGCTCCTGCTCTTGCTGAGCCTTCTCAGCCACCTGCGGCTAAGAAGGCGAGGAAGGTTGTGGAGGCTCCTGCCCAGCCTAGTGGCCCTGATCGCCCGAGAGGTGGGAAGGGCAAGGGTAAGTCCTCCAAGGGCAGAAAGAAGGGAGCGGATCGTACCTGAGGGTATGGTACATGTGTACATGTAGCTCCCTTCATATCTGTCTGGACCGCGCCTGTGCAACAGGAGCAGCGGTGCCAGTTAGACCAGTCAAGCAAGACCAAAATGGTTCTCTCTCGTTAAGAGGGGGAGGAGCGGATCGCGAGTCAAACACCCACATTAGGCGTCAATGCGCCTATGATGGGTGGAAGGCTCCTGCGTTTCGTCGAGGCTTGTCGAGGTGTGACGTCAGACAGTCTGGTCCTGGGATGGATATCTACATATATTTACATGTATATTTCATACGCCATATGTGTATGGATGCAAATATCACACATTTTGGAAGTGAAATGAATTATTCATGGATTTCACAATTTACAGACAATCAAGTTAATTGAAGAAAATATTTTAATAATTCCCTCCAATCAACTATGATTTATTTAGACTAAACATTGAATCCATTTATCAAAGATTTATCTAATTTGGATTAATTGAAGTGAAAACAAACAAGCATTTGATTTATGTTTCTAATTCAGTCCAGATCAAATTATCTCCCCTGAATAGAACTAAATTTGTCTAGAGTCTGAGTTGTCACCCTTGGTTGATACCGACTTATTTTGGTGTGTTTTTGCATCCATCAATTTATTTTATATATACATGTATTATTAGGCTTATGCATTCAAACGAATTGAGAAAGCTAGTTTATATGATTTTCACATATAGTTATCTGTTTAATTTTAGAACATTCAGTCTCAAAGAAGATTATGAATTTATTTAATAAGTAATTAAATTTAATACAGTTGATCATATATATATATATATATATATATATATATATATATATATATATATATATATATATATATATATATATATTTATATATATATATATATATATATATATATACAGTAAGTATATTGATATATCTACTGAATAAGGCACTGAACTGAATTTAGCCATAATAAAAAGTTGTAGTTTGCTCTGATTATTTACGAAGAATTTCTTGTCTTCTTTTTAAGGAGAAAATCCCCGGCCAAGCGAGTACGACACAAGACAGCCAGAAAAATCATTACAATTATTCCCCCCCCCCCCCATACTTCCAAGAGCAGAGTTTATGTCAAAGAATCAATCTTTGAAATATCCCGGCAAACCGATCCTTAGACCAAAGCTAATAAGGTTTGATCATGATGCCAGTGTCTGGTGTCCAGTCCATGCTTTGACCAAGTACAAAAAATGGACGGACTCTCTATGGTCAAATGATAGACATCTGTGGATCTGCCATAAGAAGCCATATGGCGCCGCATCCATGGATTCTATCTCTTGTTGGCTGGTCGAATGCATTCAGACTACCCACGAGATTGCGACAGGGCACCAGGTGCAATGTGCTAGGGCTCACGATGTTAGAGGAATAACCACCTCGACGACCCTATTCAATGGTGTCCTGTTAGAGGACATCATGGCCATTGCACAATGGCACTGTGAGTCCTCTTTCACAGATTGCTATATGAGGGACATGTCAGACTCCGCCAATCCACTTTAGCTGTTTTGAAACGATAGTCTAGTGACCACACTGCTCATCTCCTTTTGATAACTTTGAAAAGCAAAATTAGTAAGAACAGACATGGTCATGCGAGAGGAATTCAACCATATGGGACACGATGGGTCGAAAGTGTGTTGTTTGATGGCTCCACGTCTGGAATCCATAATTCATGAGGTAATTCATGTTTGACAGTTTTTTGTATTATGTTTATATATCATGATCATTCATCTTGCATATTCATGCTCATTCCCAGGCTTATATGTGTAAAGAGCTGTTAACCCTCTTCTCACATTTGTATTTGTGTTTCAGGCGAGATGCATGTTCGCGAGTTCTGCCTTTTTTTTTAAGGAGAAAGGGGGTTGGGGTGTAGCGGTGATGTGAATGTAATTCGGTCCCAGTATTTGTTGGTCCTTTTAGGTCTCCGTATGACAAGTTTAGGTCTAAGTTCTTTCTCCAGGGGCAAAAGAGGCTTTGTATAGCTTGCCCCTTCCCACAAGGTTACCAACGAAATCTGGTGTTTTCAATGAGTAATGTAATGGTAAGTATTGATCGAAGGAGAATCAAGGAAATTTCAATTTCCCTTTCTCTGAGATCTAACAATACTTACATCAATGTGTACCATTACATTACGGACCCTGCCTCTCAGCCCCACAGAGGCAAGCCATTGTTTATTCTCTTGTTTGGTAGCTATGCAAACAATATGAGTGTGTCTGGCAGGCGGTTACCTGGTTGTTGGGAACCGGGTACCCGGTTCCAGGAGCCGGTAAAGATTACTAAATCTAGATTCCTAGAGCCAACTATCAGGATAGCTGTATTATCAATGAGTAATGTAATGGTAAGTATTGTTAGATCTCGGAGAATGGGAAATTGAAATTTCCTTCAATCCCAGTAGGCTACAACGTATCAAACAAGAATTTTGATTGGTCAATTTCTTTGGTGGCCATCTTCTGGGTTTTTTTAATTATCCAGCATGTCTACCGATATAAATTTAAATGCAAGTGGTTAAAATGCTAATGGTCCAGGTGACCTTTACAGACACATGGGCCTCTTACTGATAAGGGTATTGATAAGCCTTCTATATTTATTTTATGTTTGAAGTCAAGCTTCATGGTTCAGTGCAAAGAAATTTCTGGTCCAATGCATGCATTACTGATCTGGGCTAGTAATTGTAACATTTTTTCTTTGAGATTGACATTGATTTAGAGAGGAAAGCACTAAATAAAACAAGTTCTGAAAATGGTCTTGATATTCATTCCGCAGGTGTGTGAATTCTGATTATGTATTTAGTAACCACCGGTCCTAAATTACTTCATTATAGAGTACATCTGGAAGTTGGCAACCAACTTAGTTTTAAAATATTCATGTTCATCTCTATAATTCGGGGAATTCAGGGTTCAAAGTAGATTCATCGACAATGTTCACATGTAAAATGTGGGCGGAGATTGGCGAGATGTAGTTATTATGTAGTATAGTGAAACCCTTGCTAATCATTTTGTAGACATGTAAATAATCTGTCTGTGCTTAGATTGATTTAGTTTGTGTTTTCCAGGTGAGCACGCTGCTGGAGATTTGGCGTGATTTCCATTCCGAGACGACAACAATAGCGGATCATATCCACCTCCCAGAACCTCCTGAAATTAGAGAGATGCTTGTCAGTGAAATATCATTCTTTGTGGACAGCATCCGGGAGAAGTACAAGATGAGGGGCATGTGAGTTCACAAGCAGAAACTCTTGTAACTATCATCTGACATGTCTGAAATCTATCAAAAATTATAATGGCATGCAGTTTGCATAGAAGCTGCTTACTGAGAATATAACGGAGGATGTTTTTACCCACATCACTGTAGATGGATGGGTATATGTGAGCATGGAGTGATACTTCTTTTTGTTGTTCTTAAGACACTTTTGAATAACTGGTTCTACTGGAGGGATCCTCTCCAAATTTGGAGGGAAGTATGCCTGTGGGGTCCCGAGCTGCCAATTTTGGGGTCTAAAACACAACAGCAACAGCTTTTAGTTTTCAAAATAGACATTTTACTCATTCATCGATAACTGTGGATTCTATGGGTTCAATCCCCTCCAAACTTTGCTGGAAGCCTATCCATGTGCCCCCCCCCCACCTGTGCCAATGTTGAGGTCTTAAACGTAACAGCTTTTAGCAACAGTTTATAAAATAGACATTTTACACATTCTTCAATGACTCTGGTTGTATTGGTGCAATCTTATCCAAACTTGGCAGGAAACTTTTTGACCTTATGGAGGCCTGACTGAAAAATATATCAACGACATGGGTATTGGACAAATTTGTCCTTGTTTAAAGAGAAATCGATGTGTAAGAATTTGACATATGTCTCTTAAAGTCATAGAATCCAGTTTGACTATAGATGCAAACCTTAATTTCAGTCAAGAGTACTTTTTGTACCCATTCCACACAATTGAACCCACTTCCAGGTAATATACCCAGCTTTTAAAGCTGATTTATTGCTAATGAAATTCTATTTTGGTACATGTAGCAACATCAGATGCATGTACATGTAATATTGTCATTTCTTAATATTGTTGTCGTGTTGAATACAGAATACTCTAAGGTTTAGATCACCAGTGAGTGAGTTCTTGCATATGACCGTAAGAATGTACCTTGCATCATATTACAGTAGTAACAATTGAATAAATTCTACTTACATGTATATCAGGGCTTCAGAAACAGAATTTTCCCAGCCGGACATGCCACTTCGGGAGGGAGGGGGAGGGCGGGGTGTGGTGAGTGAAAATGCATGATGCAACTGTATTGCGTAAAACACTCATTAGTAACTGTGGTTTCTAATAGGACAAGGGCTATAAATTCTTTAAATCCAAACCTCTGAGAAAGGGTGGCGACTTCTACTAGGTATATTTCAAGAAAAAATTGGGGGAAAAATGCATCAAAAAAATACCGCGAAATTAGAACACATAAAATTTTTCACGCTAGAAATTCCTAACATCTTATGCCTTATGCTTAATGTATACCTTATATCCGCGGGAGTGAAATTATTAATTGGGACCGCCAACTTAAGAAAGGATCTAACCTCATTTTATTTCTTATGTTGTTTTGGGTCATTTTATGTTGGTTGAAGACAATACATGTACAATGACTTGTCAGTTTGAGTGTTATTTCATCATTTAAGAATGATAGATGTAAGATTTACAAATATTACATAGAATATAAGCTGGAAATTGCGGCAGAAGTTTTTTATTCACAATGATTCAACAAAATACATACATTGCTGTCCGACTGGACATCACATTTACCGGTCATCGAAGACAATTCACCGGCATGTCCGGAATATATATGGGCATTTTTGAAGCCCTGATGTATATGCTCCACGGCACATTTTTACAACCTTATCCAGAAATAAGATTTTAAAAATGTCTGCCTTTATTATACGGAATTAAAAGATTGTGAACATTTGATCAAGAATGGCATTCATTGAACTAACGCTGCTTAATTTCAGGGACCCAGACTATATCCTGAGTAAGCATAATAGACATTTGATTGACTATGCTGCAGATAGTAAGTATAATCACAGCATACAATACATTATGGTCTGTATGTATGTGTGTCATTCCCTGTTAATATTTTATTAGCCTCTAACCTTATAAATATGCATTTGAAATTCATTGGTTATGTGTTAGCAAAGAGGTCACACGTTACCATCTGTTGATGGATTAAAAGTAATTAATATAGATATGACATTTTCTCAAAGTACTATTGACCTTTCTAAAGATTTTTAACCCTTTACTCATCGCACGGACCAAAACCCGCCTCTACAGTGTTCTTGAGGAATGTCCATTTGCAGGACAAGATAAGACTACTTTAAATTTACCACTGAGCCGGTCATTCCAGTGACAAACATGTATTAAATCTTGAGAAATGTACATATTTTTTTGTTATCTGTCGATGAGTAGAGGCAGTGTTTATCATGGCTGAAATCTGAGAGTCCCCAGCTGAAATTTGAGAGTCCCCAGCTGAAATTTGAGAGTCCCCAGCTGAAATCTGAGAGTCCCCGGCGGAAATCTGAGAGTCCCCAGCTGAAATCTGAGAGTCCCCAGCATAAATCTGAGCGTCCCCAGCTGAAATCTGGGAGAGTCCCCAGCTGAAATCTGAGGTTTCCAAACAGAAATCTGGTGTTCTGGAGCATTATTTTTCATACTAAAATTAGAGCGTACCATGGACCCACATGAACTATGCATTACGGTGGGGGTGAGCTAACCTGTGCTGTATTTGGTTATGATGTGTAATAGTGACAGATGTGAGATGGCTTATTGATGCTAACCTCTGGGAGAGGGCTGAGATTAACATGATGTTGTGAAAAGTCTATTTTATGTGTTTTCAAAGTTGCAACCCATTCTTAACCCTTTAGGCATCCCAGACCTGAAACAACAATGTTCATTATGATACATGTATGTGGAATATTCAGCTGATTCGTGTTGAATAATTTAAAAGTAATACGGCTGGTATCTGTTGCTGAACAGCTGCCTCTGGCTGCAACAGCTACCAGTCAAATTGCATTCAAAATATTCAGCAGCTTTCCTGTATAATCCTGTATTAAAATTTATACACAGGAATTTCAAGGGTTAATTAGGAATGTGAATAATTTAACATCGTAGACCAAGCCACATGTAGTGATGAGCTGTGGTAATGACTTATAAATGTTAAGCACAGAATAAGGTAGTTCTGTTACTGATTACATTTTAACCCTTTCACCGACGAATTAAGGCAGCAACAGGTTCCAGTCAAATTAATTTCAAAATAATCAAACAGAATAGGTTTTATATCATAAAGAAATTAGTTTTTGATGGATTTGTCAGTGAAAGGGTTAATTGACTCATCCAGGCTGGGTATTATACGCCATTTGCACATACGAAGCTCTTATTTTATGATCTATTCAAAATAAGATCTGACGTATTCAGAATTCTTTCTGAATGGCTAATGTTTAAAGGTATGACGAAAAAAAGTTTAATTGTTTCCGCTTTCTCGCGATTTGAATCTTATAGGGTTAATAAGTTGTACATTTTATGACAATATTCTTTCTGTTTAGAAATGTGCGGTGCTCAGACTGACTCCCGGCCAAGCACTGGTCGATCACAGGATGGCAGAGTGACACCGCTTCTATCACCAAACAGTGACAGGTACGTGATCGCTGTAATGTAGGTATGCTATAGGATGAGATTTGTTAGAGAAAACATCAAATTTACTTATAAGATTTCTGCATTACTGTTGTTGTACACGTCATATGTGAAGCAAAATCTTACATGTAGGAGCACAAAGTGTATATACTAAAGACAAATTAGCTGCCAAATTACAGTGCATTTTCTTAATATTTTAAGACGTGAAATTCCGGTGTCTCAATTTCAAGACAGCTATGTCAGAAAGCTGATGGATATTTTGAAAAGGAATTTACTGGAACTTGTGGACAGCAACATCTTTCAATCAAATTAGTTTCAATTTTTTGAACAGTACATTTCCTAATCATAAAGAGTTTTTCATTTCTGGTCTGGATTGGATAAAGACAAACAATTATTCAGCCCCGTGATAGGCATGTGATAGTGATCAGATTTGTCCTCAGTGAACAGTTTCTGTGTTTTGAAAATTAAAGGTGCATATTCACATCTGAATGCTTGAAAATAAAATTGTTAAAATTTTATTCTTTTATAGGCTTGAATTATGATCCTATATGTAATGAAACAAAATAAATCTTAGCATATGATGATTTCATTACGCGTAAATTAATATAATTTTTTAAGTTGCGAAATTGAAATAGAGGCTCGTGCCTCTATTTCAATTTTGCAATTTAAAAAATTATATTAATTTATATGGAATGAAATCATCATATGTTAAGATTTATTTCGTTTCATTACATATAGGATCACAGTTTAAGCCTCTAAAAGTGTATAATTTAAACAATTTTATTTTCAGTAATTTCTCTGTGAATATGCACCTATAAGGGAGGTTGTAAAATTATTTCGAGACTTCTACATTGAGATTTGCCACATTTAATATCAAACTTGTAAACAGCCATGCGCATAACATCAAAACAAAACAAGATTTGCAGACAAAATACAGTAGAACAAAACAAGGTACAAGTGGTACATCTAGATCTATATTTAGTGTGTTATTGTATTTTTGTCATCCAAGGCTGTCAGTGGGGTCACAGTTAAGTGATAACATGGAAACATTGACAGATAAACTGGATGTTCTCGGCACTGATGTCACGGACGTTGTACATAACCTGAGGTAAGCTAGAATGGAGTATTCCAGTTTATCCATCAACCATATGACATCATAATCAACTACATGCTGTGTAGGCTGACATCATAATCAAATACGTCATGAATGACGTAGATACATGTAAGTTCATTGAGAACGCTTAATTGATGATGGACTAAGCATTGTTGTACGAATTGTAGTTTTTTGCTATTTAATAAACATGCCATAGGCAGCAACACCACCCAGTCAAATTAGTTTCAAAATATTCAACAGCTTAGTTGCATAGTTTTCTGGAAATTGAGATTGAGAGAGTGCAGGGATCAATTAATACTAACACAGGCAAAGTATGGGTGGAGCTTAGCTAGTGATGGGTGGGGCATAGCTAGTGATGGGTGGGGCATAGCTAGAGATGGGTGGGGCATAGCTAGAGATGGGTGGGGCATAGCTAGAGATGGGTGGGGCATAGCTAGAGATGGGTGGGGCACAGCTAGTGATGGGTGGAGCATAACTAGAGATGATGGGTGCAGCATAGCTAGTGATGGGTGGGGCATAACTAGAGATGGGTAGGGCATAGCTAGAGATGGGTGGGGCATAGCTAGAGATGGGTGGGGCATAGCTAGAAATGGTGAGCATAGCTAGAAATGGGTGGGGCATAGCTAGAGATTGGTGGGGCATAGCTAGAGATGGGTGGGGCTTAGCTAGAGATGGGTGGGGCATGGCTAGAGATTGGTGGGGCATAGCTAGAAATCGGTGGGGCATAGCTAGAAATCGGTGGGGCATAGCTAGAGATTGGTGGGGCATAGCTAGAGATGGGTGAGGCATAGCTAGAGATGGGTGGGGCATAGCTAGAAATGGTGAGCATAGCTAGAAATGGGTGGGGCATAGCTAGATATTGGTGGGGCATAGCTAGAGATGGGTGGGGCTTAGCTAGAGATGGGTGGGCATAGCTAGAGATGGGTGGGATATAGCTATATATGGGTGTAGCTTAGCTAGAGATGGGTGTGACATAGCTAGGTATGGGTGTAGCTTATCTAGAGATGGGTGTGACATAGCTAGGTATGGGTGTAGCTTAGCTAAAGATGGGTGTTGCATAGCTAGATATGGGTGTAGCTTAGCTAGAGGTGGGTGGGGCATAGCTAGAGATGGGTGGGGCATGGGTAAAACTTTATTCCTCAATTGTGTGGCCTGATTAAATGTGGGTGTTTAATAGAAACCAAGGAAGTACCGTATCATTGTGATTCACCTTTTCTTTTTAAAGAAAATGTATATTTGCATACAGTCCACTTATGTCAAAGAAGGGTTATCACAAGTAACTAGATAGTTTTTGATGATGTTATTATCTCCATTTAATGATGCACGCACACACACAAATGCATGCACGCATGCACACACGCACGCATGCACACATGCACACACACACACCACTTTCTAGTTGCTACCTCTGACAGATGATGCATTTTGAGTAAATGATGTGAGGGATATATTTTCATGAGACTTTAAAAAGTCATGTTGTAATCATTATATGCGTTTCAGCTATTATATACCGCCCCGCCGTATTATCCCCACACCTCTCCCTCTCGTCACACTTCTCTCCATTCCATGCTCTCTTCATCTTCCTCTATCTTTCTCTGTCTTGCATTCCATGCTCTCTTCATCTTCCTCTATCTTTCTCTGTCATGCATTCCATGCTCTCTTCATCTTCCTCTATTTTTCTCTGTCTTGCATTCATGTTTTTTTCTCCTATCATCTGTTTTATTAATTTCTGCTGCCATGTTAAAAACATATAAGATGCTGTTTGATTGTTTGATCTTGTTTCAGGAAATCTTTGCAAGATGAAATTTCTCAACTCCTAGCTGATATACAGTTCCTGCAGGTATATTCATAATAATAAAAATACATTTAAAAAATATTATTTCCCTATAATTAATTTTGTAAATTTACAATTAGAATTCTTGTAAAATTAGAAGATTGATGCTATAGACCTTTGTAGAAGAAAATAGGACAATTTTGTTTCCTTAGAACTATCAATTGTGAGAGTTTTGCTCCACTAGATTCCCAAACTCCCACAATTGATAATTGTAAAAAAACAAAAATTGCCCTATTCTCTTCTACAAAGATCTATAGCATCAATCAAAGCAATTCTAATCGTAAGTTTGCAAAATTAATTATATGGGAAATTTTTTTAATTAATTTATTTTTTGTTATTTGGTGAGGGTCCCAAACTGTACTTGCATAATGCAAAATTGGTCTCATATCTTAGGAGCAAAATGATCAATAGTTCTAGTTCTGTACAATTTGCTGCAAATCTGTGTAATGTGTTTGTTTCAGCTAAGTCATTTGTGATGGTAGCAACCATATATTTTATTGCTGAAGCGAAACCTAAGCTGATTCTTTTTAGGATGTGGTCAACTTACATGATTTGTCTTTAGCTCACAAGTGAGTTTATGCTGTGGATGTGGCGACCATCTGTTGTCCGCCCATCCATCTAGAAGGATCATATGGGGGTACATGTAGGCTCCAGTTTGAGTGAAAATCTTTGATTTTTTAAAGATTTTCCAGAAGTTCTTTAAGACTACTCTTCCTCAATCAAGGGCACAATTTGGCCAGAAGTACCCCCTGCAGATGGTCTCCACAAATACTATTCAGAATTTAACTTGGTCGATTCTTCTGGTGACCATCTTGGATTTGGAAATGCTAATTGTCCAGGTGAGCATCACAGGCCGTGGGCCTCTTGTTTTACTGGTTAGGAACATCATGCTACATCTTGGTGTTTGAAAGTACATTCCCAAAGTGACAGCCCAGTTAAGAAGTTATTGGTTTGGTTGGCGTCTATCGAGTCTCTGATTCCAGGTCCCATTCATGCCATTCTAGGCTGGTTTTATTTCAGTCTATTATTGGTAACTTCCCCAGTTTTTACACTGGTACCCATTTATACTCCTGGGTGGAAAGACGCGACGAGGAGTGAAGGAGATTGCCTATGTTTCCAGTGGTCGTCAGTTGGCCAAACGGAGACGTGATCCAGGGGTCACCGGTTTCACAGCTCTGCTCGTTACCGCCTGAGCTACCACCTCCTCTTGACAGCCCAGGTCCATAACAGGTCTGTTCATATCCTCTTGTAATGCCTCCCAGTCAGTTCAGCCATAGAAACAAAAGTTAGTTAGGAGGCCAGGTTTCGTTAAGCAGAAGTATAAACGTTTGTATATGCAGAAAACCCAGGGAAGGTCGAAAACAACTCTGGATTCCTTTCTTGAAATGCTGCGTGTACACTATTCAGTATTTGTGTTTGTTTGACTGTGGAATTTGTGTGTGTGTGTGCTAGCTATTTTCTATTACGTTAATGTGTTTGTGTTTTCAGGCATGTTTGGAGAGTGAAGCCGACTATCGGGCTGACTCTCAGAATGGTATCTCCAGAGAGCCTACATTAACAGGTTATTTCACTATTTATTCTCAGTTTAACCCTTTAATGGTCAGCCGGCCAAAAACGGCCTCTGTAGTGGTCTTGAGGAGTGTCCATTTGCATGCTAAGAGAAGGCTAGTGTTGAAAAATTAGCACTGGAATGACTAGCTTGATAACCGAGCCAGTTATTCCAGTGGTAAATTTTCAAAAATAGTCTTCTCTTGGCCTACAAATGGACATTCAGTAAGCAAATATTGAACTTCTTGACCAAATTTGACCATTGAAGGGTTAACCTATTTGTTTGAACATTTTAATATTAACCCTTCGAACCCTGAATTCTCAGAATCTATTTCAGTGTAAATATGTATGTAAGCCATTGAATATTTTGAAACTAATTGGACTGGGAGCTGTTGCTGGAATGCCTACCAGCCATATGATGCCATATCAGTGGTAAATCTTCAAGAAGAATAGGCTTCTATTGGTTAGTACATGTAAGTCGACATTCAGTTTGTAAAGATGTAGATTTAGACTATGTTTGTTATTCTATAATGACTGTTCATGCATCAATGAAATCGTAACTTGTGGCTTCCCAATTGCCCAACGTGATCTCTTTTTCTGACAAGTACTTTGCCATTTTAACATCAGACTGCTTAACACGCTCGATGATCACTTATTGATGACTTATGAAATACAAACATATCAGCTTTCAAGACTCCTTCTCCTTCACCATATATAACTGAGACTTGGTTTATTGCTATGTTATGAGAAGCTACAGACCAAGTTCGAGTTTCAGGCGTATGCGTAAATTTTTGATGGAGTTATGCCCCCTGTCGACCTATGAAATACGAAAAATATTAGTTTTCTAGCCTTTTTCTCGCAGTCTTTCAAGATATTCAACTGAGAATTGGTACATTACTTTATTGAGAAATTACAGACCAAGTTCGAGTTTCCCCTTTCGACTTATGAAATAAAAACATATCAGCTTTCAAGACTTTTTCCTTCTGCTTCACCATATATAACTGAGACTGGGTTTATTGCTATGTTATGAGAAGCTACAGATCAAGTTCGACTTTCAGCTGCTTTTGACAATTTTTAATGAAATTTTTGACTGTCAATCTCTAAAGATTTATATCACCAGGTAGGGGACATGTATTGCAAAGCAATCTTTACAGAATGCTTGTTATAGGGTGTTATAGAGCAGGTTTTAGTTTCAGACATTTTCGTCAATTTTCCCCCCTTTCGAAATACAAAAAATTTTAGTCCTTCTAGAAATTCAACTGAGAATTGGTACATTGCTTTGTTATGAGAAATTACAGATCAATTTCGAGTTTGAGGCGTTTGCATCAATTTTTAATGGAGTTATGTCCCCTTTCGACTTACAAACATAATCATCTTTCAAGATTTTTTTGTTCTCCTTCACCATATTTAACTGAAACTTGGTTTACTGCTTTGTTATGAGAAATTACAGATAAAGTTCGTGTTTCAGCTGCTTCTGTCAATTCTAAATGCAGTTTTTTACTGTCAATCTCTAAAGATTTATATCACCAGGTAGGGGACATTTATTGCAAAGCAATACATGTACTTACAGAATGCTTGTTACTCGAACTCTCATTGCCTATGGTATTATCAGAAAAGCAATCTTTCATTCTGTTACTGTTCACAGAAAGCATTTTGTCATTAGATATAACTCCAGGTACAGTCTGCACCATAGTGGACCTTTGTTAATGCCCAAATCATGTAAATAATTCCATTGATAGAAATGATAGTCACTCAGACACATTTGTTTTAGTCTCTTTTTCATTACTTGTAGCACTGAGACAAGAAAGAGCATCTCTTGAGCGTGACTTGCTGGATACAGGCTTTAGTAAAACCTCGCCTTCACCACCGTCTTCTGCCAAAGTGAAACCTGATAGGGCAGCAGCAGCAGCTCCTCTACATATGAGGTAGAACTGTTTATACTGTTTATATACCTATACATAATTTGTGCTTGACATGACCTCAGAAAGATCAGTTAACTGATGATTTGGCCATGTTAAAGCAGCGGCGAGTAGTAGCAGTAGTGGTAGTAGTAGTAGTAGTAGTAGTAGTAGTAGTAGTAGTAGTAGTAGTAGTAGTGGTAGTAGTAGCAGTAGTAGTAGTGGTAGTAGTAGTAGTAGTAGGAGTGGTAGTAGTAGTAGTAGTAGTAGTAGTGGTGGTAGTAGTAGTAGTGGTAGTAGTAGTAGTAGTAGCGGTAGTGGTAGTAGTGGTAGTGGTAGTAGTAGTAGTAGTAGCAGTAGTGGTGGTAGTAGTAGTAGTGGTAGTGGTAGTAGTAGTAGTAGTGGTAGTAGTAGTAGTAGTAGTAGTGGTGGTAGTAGTAGTAGTGGTAGTAGTAGTAGTAGCGGTAGTAGTAGTGGTAGTAGTAGTAGTGGTGGTGGTGGTGGTGGTAGTGGTAGTGGTGGTGGTGGTGGTAGTGGTGGTGGTAGTATTAGTAGTAGTAGTAGTATTAGTAGTAGTAAGTAGTAGTAGTAGCAGTTAGTGTTTTTACAGACACTCCACCAGAGTTAATGAGATTAGAATGGTGAATGCATAGCTAGGAATTGCTCTGCCATTAAATGTGATTTATTTATTACAATATAATGCTTATTATAAATCTATAAACACTCAACCTTGTACTTCTAAGATATCATTTTCAAGTTAGCCTTACAAGTAAGCTGTTAAATATCTTTAAAATAATTAAACTTTTGCTAGCCCTTTAAATTGTTTTTCAAAATATTCAATAGAATAATTTAAAAGCTGAGATACATTTTGTTTTGTATTTCATTTTGAAATTGTTAAGCTAAGAAAAGATTTTGATTTTCTTGACCAATGTTATCCCTAAAGAATTAATACGCCGTGAATAAGTCCAGATAAGTCTGAGAGCCAGCTGTCATGGAGGGATCCTTTTCTAGCTAAGCACCGCCCTCTTTGTACAGGTTTTGGAATAAATTTGAAACTGAAAACTGCATTCCCAGAATCTCAGTTTCACGGTAACTATGCTGATAGGCTTATGAATATTTTGAAACTAATTTGACAGAGCTGTTGCTGCCCATGGTATAAGTGATTACAACATCAGATACTTGAGTGACAGATTGCATCCATCCATTTTAGCTTCACAATCTTATGTTAATCTAATACATGTGTACAATGTATCTCTGTTTCAGGAAATATAACTTATCTGGCGTATCAACAACAGAAAACAACATCAAGAAGCCAGCTACTGCTTCTGGTACCGCCACAAAGAAACTCTCTAGTCCTCTGAAAGCCAGCCATGCTCTCCTCTCACACACTACAGTAGATCAACTACACTGTAAACAGCATACTAGCAACAATACAGCTAACATTAAAAGCCATCTCTCTAGTCACGGGAGAGCTGTGGACATTGCTTCCGGGGTGAACAAAAAGGGTTATGTTGTGAAAGTGACTGACATGAATGACTCTGGTTATGTCTCTTGTTATTCGGAGAGTTCTACACCGGATATCCTACTACCTCAGTCTGATACTGCTGTTAATGATCGAGTTCTGATTCCAGCCCTCGCCCCCAGGCCAGCGCCACCAGCGACAGGCAGACCAAACTCAGCGGATAGATTTAGACGAATGGTAGTATCATGTCGCGATGCTAGCTGATGTTAGCTTATATGCGCCTGTATTGCAGGCCTGCGTGATGGTGGTGTGGTTTAAGCAGGTGATGCTGGGGATTATGCCAGTGTTGTACCACACGGGGTAATGACAATGATAAATAAGTATTTCTGAGTTCATATCTAGCTTTGAGCCCATTTCTGACTTTGTTACATTTAATGTCATCTATTACACAGCATATATAGAAAAATACAAGGATGGATACTTCCAAGAAAAGAAGCTGCTTGTCACAGCACCTTTCCATGTGACTATTCGATTAATACTCTCTGTATCGATACAGGGATAGATTTTATGATTCCCCTGACAGTTCACCAGTATATTTCCACAGAATAATTCACCTTTCCAGAGTACCCACCCATCATATGACGTCATAATGAACTGCGTGATATGTACAATCACATCATAATGAATGGCATCATGAATGACGTCGATAAGTATGTCACAAACACATATTTGAAGACGGTTTATGCGTTGTTGTACAAACTGTTTGCTTTTACTATTTAATAAATATTCTGTTGAATATTTTGAAACTAATTTGACTGGGCGCTGTTGCTGCCATGGGGCCCAGTCAAATTAGTTACAAAATATTCAACAGCTTCCCTGTATAGTTTTCAGGAAATTGATAGCTAGGGCATTTGAGGATTGATCAATCCCAACACGACGAGGTGTGGGTGGAGCTTAGCTAGTGATGGGCGGGGCATAGCTAGAAATGGAAAGGTCCATTGACTGAATTATATTTAATTGACACTTTTATGTCATTTTATCCGAGCAGCCTTGTGTTTGGTTCACTTGACACAATTATCTGATAAAATCATTGTTTAGTCAGAGACTCAGAATTTTGATTTTGAATATCGTGTCATCTGATTGGCTAATGACAGAATGCTAAACGTTGTATACATGTATATTAAATTCAAATTATACTCGGAGATCAACCAATCAGGTGACACAATATTTTTCTATATATGGCGAGTATGTTGTGAGTAGCATATAAATTCTAGAAATGCAAACTGGAAACTGAACTCATAAATACGCATTTATCAACGTCATTCACCCGGGTGTTTATTTCACCGTATTAGTGGAGTTATATCCCCTGACAGCCTCATGCGCGCCAGTGTTTCAGATGTTTGGCTTTAATTCCTGTTTCACATTAGTTTTGAATACACTTTTCTTGTGTAAAGATAGTTATGGATAGCTTTAAAATAATTTTAAATAGGTACTTTGTTTCATTTAACTTTCAGAGGATTAAATCTCACAAATTTCATCATAATTTTAAGTCTGAAGACTTACAGTAAGTAGATCTCAGAAATAAGAAAATGTACTGTTGAATATTTTGAACATAATTGGATTGGAAGACATTGCCGCATAAAGCAGGAATGTCTGCCAATCCAATTATGTTCAAAATATTCAATATAACACTTTACTAACTGACGTGTGTCTCTTTTTGTTTTGGAAACATTTTCATTTATTTCTGAACTGTGCTGTAGTTGAATGTTAGAGAGAATATTGTATATTCATAGCGACCACATGCATCTGTATATTTCTTCCCAGCCTGACAAAGGATTAAGTACTATAATGTATTGTGTATAAATTAGTCGATTAAAAAAAAACCCCAGCAGATTGTTAAATATTGAAGTTCAAATTGAAACAAACAGATGTTACATATCATTAGTGCATCCAGTCAGTATAAGCTAGCAATCAGGACTGTTTTCAAAATAAGACCAGATTATCATACAAAACAGAATTGAATAACATAAGACCAAAATTCTGTAGTTCAACCCTTTGATAATCAGAATTGGTAAAAATATTGTGATCTTTTTATTAATAAATGTTTATTTACAGGCTAAGACAACACTACTTTTAAATATTTACCAATAGAATGATTCGCTCGGTTATCCAGTCAGTCATTCCAGTCTGAAAATTTTCAAAAATTAGTCTTGGCCTTAAAAATGAACATTCCTCAAAGACGCTGCAGAGGCTGGCTTTGGTCGGCTTAACCATAAAAACCACTGCAGAGGCTGGCTTTGGTCGGCTTAACCATAAGAGCCACTGCAGAGGCTGGCTTTGGTGAGCTTAACCATAAGAGCCACTGCAGATGCTGGCTTTGGTGAGCTTAACCATAAGAGCCACTGCAGAGGCTGGCTTTGGTCGGCTTAACCATAAGAGCCACTGCAGATGCTGGCTTTGGTCGGCTTAACCATAAAAACCACTGCAGAGGCTGGCTTTGGTCAGCTTAACCATAAGAGCCACTGCAGAGGCTGGCTTTGGTGAGCTTAACCATAAGAGCCACTGCAGAGGCTGGCTTTGGTGAGCTTAACCATAAGAGCCACTGCAGAGGCTGGCTTTGGTCGGCTTAACCATAAGAGCCACTGTAGAGGCTGGCTTTGGTCGGCTTAACCATAAGAGCCACTGCAGAGGTTGGCTTTGGTCGGCTTAACCATAAGAGCCACTGCAGAGGTTGGCTTTGGTCGGCTTAACCATAAGAGCCACTGCAGAGGCTGGCTTTGGTCGGCTTAACCATAAGAGCCACTGCAGAGGCTGGCTTTGGTTGGCTTAACCATAAGAGCCACTGCAGAGGCTGGCTTTGGTCGGCTTAACCATAAGAGCCCCTGTAGAGGCTGGCTTTGGTCAGCTTAACCATAAGAGCCACTGCAGAGGTTGGCTTTGGTCGGCTTAACCATAAGAGCCACTGCAGAGGCTGGCTTTGGTGAGCTTAACCATAAGAGCCGCTGCAAAGGCTGGCTTTGGTCGGCTTAACCATAAGAGCCACTGCAGAGGCTGGCTTTGGTCGGCTTAACCATAAGAGCCACTGCAGAGGCTGGCTTTGGTCGGCTTAACCATAAGAGCCACTGCAGAGGCTGGCTTTGGTCAGCTTAACCATAAAAGCCGCTGCAGAGGCTGGCTTTGGTCAGCTTAACCATAAGAGCCACTGCAGATGCTAGCTTTGGTTGGCTTAACCATAAGAGCCACTGCAGAGGTTGGCTTTGGTCGGCTTAACCATAAGAGCCACTGCAGAGGCTGGCTTTGGTGAGCTTAACCATAAGAGCCACTGCAAAGGCTGGCTTTGGTCGGCTTAACCATAAGAGCCACTGCAGAGGCTGGCTTTGGTCGGCTTAACCATAAGAGCCACTGCAGAGGCTGGCTTTGGTCGGCTTAACCATAAGAGCCACTGCAGAGGCTGGCTTTGGTCGGCTTAACCATAAGAGCCACTGCAGAGGCTGGCTTTGGTCGGCTTAACCATAAGAGCCACTGCAGAGGCTGGCTTTGGTCGGCTTAACCATAAGAGCCACTGCAGAGGCTGGCTTTGGTCGGCTTAACCATAAGAGCCACTACAGAGGCTGGCTTTGGTCGGCTTAACCATAAGAGCCACTGCAGAGGCTGGCTTTGGTCGGCTTAACCATAAGAGCCACTGCAGAGGCTGGCTTTGGTCGGCTTAACCATAAGAGCCACTGCAGAGGTTGGCTTTGGTCGGCTTAACCATAAGAGCCCCTGTAGAGGCTGGCTTTGGTCGGCTTAACCATAAGAGCCACTGCAGAGGTTGGCTTTGGTCGGCTTAACCATAAGAGCCACTGCAGAGGCTGGCTTTGGTGAGCTTAACCATAAGAGCCACTGCAGAGGCTGGCTTTGGTCGGCTTAACCATAAGAGCCACTGCAGAGGCTGGCTTTGGTGAGCTTAACCATAAGAGCCACTGCAAAGGCTGGCTTTGGTCGGCTTAACCATAAGAGCCACTGCAGAGGCTGGCTTTGGTCGGCTTAACCATAAGAGCCACTGCAGAGGCTGGCTTTGGTCGGCTTAACCATAAGAGCCACTGCAGAGGCTGGCTTTGGTCAGCTTAACCATAAAAGGGTAAATGGGCTAAAGGTAATTGAGATATCATAGGCTCTTAGCACTAGTGTATAATCAGGAGGGCTGGGAGAATCAGGAGGGCTGGGAGAATCAGGAGGGCTGGGAGAATCAGGAGGGCTGGGAGAATCAGGAGGGCTGGGAGAATCAGGAGGGCTGGGAGAATCAGGAGGGCTGGGAGAATCAGGAGGGCTGGGAGTATCAGGAGGTCTGGGAGAATCAGGAGGGCTGGGAGAATCTCGTGATCACTAGTTATGATGGCTAATGCCTCTGTTAATTTCAACCCCTAATATTATAAGCCTTTCAGTGGCCCTTTAATTTCACCGATATCTTTTTAACAATCCTTCGCAGCTTTGTTCATGAAATGTGTACATGTATATAGGCACCATCGTTTTGAATTTTCTCTGGTAGACATATATATATAAATATATATAGCAGTGATCCTTTTGCCAATAATCATTATAAGAGGAATGATCTCAAACAGATAAGCGCCATGGATTTACACAAACGTTTCTGTATGATAACGAGGCAGCCATTTTAACCTTTTGACCCTTTGCAGCCCAGAAATTATAATTTTGTTATATAATAATATTCAGTTGGGCTGTTCTTGGTATGGCAGCAACATGATCCATTAAAGTTAGCTTTCTTGAAATTGAGACACCGGGCTTACAAGTACTCAAGGGTTAGGATCAGCCATCGTTACAATGTAAGAAGATTGCTCTGTCAAAGATTTAATGTTTTGGAATAAACATATTTGAATCAACAAGTTATATCGAAGATAAGCCATTGAGGAGTTTTGACCTCAACATTTTTTGTTTAGCGTACTTTGCTATTTAAGCCCTTGTATTTCTGGCTCTAATTTTCCCCTCCCACAACCCCTGCTGTATTAATAACATTAGCTCTAGTTGTTCTGTATATACTGTGATGTAAGCATACAAGAAATGTGACCTGGTTCAGATTCACAACGAGACTACATTACACGGACATTCTAGTTAGTTAATCATTATTGGTCAGAGATGATCAAGAAAGTCACAATTTGTGCTTAGACAATATCCATTTACCGATCAAGTGAAGATTGTTTGAAAATTTACCCACTTGACCAGACATCCCAGTTGAAAATTGTCAAATATTCTACTCTCTTGACTTACAAATCGACATTCCTCAATACCACTGCAGATGGCATTTTTTCCTGACTTGACCATCTAAGAGTTAATATCTAAAAGTATCTAAGGTGTTAGTTTAATTGATTGAAATGTTTACAAACAATAATAATGGTTCATAATAAGGACAAATTAGTTACCTCTCCGGGATGTAGAAATTGTTTGAGTGTAGCTTTCGTGACCATCTCGGTCACTTCTTCAGCACTAACTGACAGTCGCTGGCAACGTCACTCTGGTCAGTTCTTGTAGAGTCACATGACAGCATGGACTGGTAGACTGTTGGTTTGCGGTAGCCCTCGTCTCTGTTCATGGTTGGTTGATGTTTGTAGATTTCTATGGCCTCTAACCTTCCGTTTGAATAAGTCCCCGCCAGCAGTGCCTCGGTCATCAACATTAAGACCAACTTATTCAAATGGAAGGTTAAAGAGGCCATAGAAATCTACAAGCATCAACCAACCATGAACAGAGACGAGGGCTACCGTATACCAGCAGTCTACCAGTCCATGCTGTCACGTGATTCCACAAGAACTGACCAGAGTGACGTTGCCAGCGACCGTCAGTTAGTGCTGAAGAAGTGACCGAGATGGTCACGAAAGCCACACTCAAACAATTTCTACATTCCGAGAGGTAACTAATTTTTCCTTATTATGAATCATCCTGGGATCGGGACCAACTTTTTCGGAAATAAATAATAATGGTGTTCCTGTTGTTTATGTTGATCTAGTTATTTATTTATTTATTTATTTATTTATTTATTTATTTATTTATTTCTATCTGTGTCAGTGCTGCTCTACAGGTTCAGGTTCTAGTTATTTATTATTTATTATTTGTCTTTTCCATGTAAATTGTTTGTTAAATGTCTGCAGACAATGATTTCAATGGGCAATAACTCTGGACCTGCTGCATATTTTGAAAACTATTTGACTGAAAGTTGTTGGTGGTCTAGCCATCAACAACTTTCAGTCAAATCATTATCAAAATATTCAGCATACCCGGAGTTAAACACTATGAAAAACCTATGCTGCAGAAATTCAGCAGGCACTCCCAGGCTGACAGTTAATTTCCACTAGTTTATTCTGGTGGTAAAGTTTATTCTATATTAATCCATCGATCACACTGTGATAGATGCAGTGCTGTCATATATATGTGTGGCATGTGTTATTATCCCCCCCCCCACTTTGCAAAATTGGGATGATTGGCTTATTTCCTCTGTGTGTGTGTGTGTGTGTGTGTATGTGTGGTGTGTGTGTGCGTGCGGGCGGGCGTGTGTACGTTCATGCATCGACGAAGATTTGCTATAGTTGGAGTATGTTAATAAAGCTTCATAGGTGGGATGGCTATAAAGAAACTTATTATTTATGCATTCATTTTATCTGTCCTTTAGCCTCATGCCCCACCAAAACCTCACATGTGGGGGCTATCTTATTACATCTGGTACATTTCTGTACTATATTATAATATATAATTGCTGTGAGCACTACCAATGTATGAAGTTTATTTGCAAATTTAGCATATTTCCCCTCACCCTCCCAGTCCCATAAATAGATCTTCACCACCTTTGTCTACTGTATGTCCTTGAAGGAACCATATTGGGATCAGTACGTCACAGGTCACGGTCATTGCGGCCTACTTACAGAATTCACCTTTCCAGAGTACCCACCCATCATATGATGTCATAAAGAACTGCGTGATGTGTAGAATGACATCATAATGAATGACGTCGATAAGTACGTCACGAACCCATATTTGAAGACGGTCTATGCGTTGTTGTACAAATTGTTTGCTTTTACTATTTAATAAATATTCTGTTGATTATTTTGAAACTAATTTCACTGGGTGTGGGTGGAGCTTAGCTATTGATGGGCGGGGCATAGCTAAAAATGGAAATGTGCATTGGATGAGTTATACTGAGAGAATATTCACCAGACTGCATGATGCTACTGGCATTCTGAGGAATCTGGCTGATGCTGGAATCAAAAGCTCAGGCATGTGAAGGGGTTGTGTTCAATCATTGACCTGTGATACACACATTTGTTGTTAAATTATTTGTATAATTGTTAATATTATCTGATAACTATGTATTATACAACTGTACAACTGTTATTAGAAAATAAATGTTTATTTTTTCATCAACATAACGTGACTATTTTTATACCACATTTATTGGTTGGACCTTCCATTTGAGATACATCTATCCATTTTTCATGTGCAGGGTTGTTCTGTGGACGTCTGTTGGTTTCTCCCCTATAGCGGGCTGCCCACTCTATTCTGGGATTTTGCCTATGTGTATTCTGCAGTGGTCTTCTTTCTGGCCGGCGGTTCGTGCCTCTGGCTCCCCTCTCACTGGCGGCGGACGGGTCTGCTTCGTGGTCATCTTTTGGGGCTCAGTGATCTGTGTAGTTGGCTGTGTCTTACGGTGGTGGTGGCAATGGCTAGTTCTGTCTCCCTGGTGGTGGTGCTGTCATTGCACCTTTCGAACGCTGCTTTGTAGCCGTTCACCACTTGGTACTGGTGCTCTAGCTTTTTGGCAGTGTGCTCCAGGATGGATTTTGTTAGTGGTTTCAAATGCATTGATGCGGTTTGCGCACGCAGTCTTGAATTCAACATCTTCTGTTTCTGGGCTGCATGTAATTCTTGTTCGGAGCTTGATAGGAGGTGAGCCGTCAGTGACTGCCTGCTTCAACCTCTGCCTGGAATTCCAGCTTGGTGAGTTTACAGGCTGCGTTTCTCCACAGCCTGTAAGACCTCAGATGTTGATCAGGCCCGCCACTTTTTGGGTTCAGGAGACACAAAACCATCAAAGACTCCATAGTAAGAGCTAAACTTCCTGTGGTAGGCAGAACACTACCTCACAGAAACCGTCTAGTACCATGCAAAACGAAAAACTGCAACATCTGCC
The DNA here is from genome assembly GCA_034401795.1 of Chaetoderma sp. LZ-2023a. Lineage (NCBI taxonomy): Eukaryota > Metazoa > Mollusca > Caudofoveata > Chaetodermatida > Chaetodermatidae > Chaetoderma > Chaetoderma sp. LZ-2023a. Next base: position 267,525,095 of record CM067369.1, on the reverse strand, counting down.
GCAAAATGCAGAAACATAGATGCTTCTCTAGCTCTCACACTGGACTATCATACCGGTCCAAAATCATTGGCAATTGCCAAACTAAAAACGCAGTCTACCTACTAACATGCTCAAAATGGAAGAAGCAGTATGTGGGAGAAACTCTACATGCTTTCAAAATACGCATCGAAGAACACCTACGTTCCATCACCAATCTCTACCAAAATGAGAGATATGATACCCCCGTTTCAAGGCACTTCAATAGACCTGGACATTCTAGAACAGACATGCAATTCAGAATAATCCAAGTCCTATCCTCAGATCCTGAGGATGAAGCCTCCTAAATGGAGGAGACAGAAGGAATGCCATTGGATTCACCAGCTCCACACAATGGAGCCAATAGGCATCAACCTAACAGGGTAAGGGTCACCGGCTTCCCTGTGTCAACTCGCAGACAATAAGCGGACAGACTCAGTATGTTGTTATCATCCTTATTAAAGAGGTGACACCCCCTCCCCCCCCCCCCCCGGCTCATTCTTTCAGTCAGATGAGATATAACCAAACATCCCCTTTGACGTCACCACGGTCGCCACATGACGTCATCAAAATGATGTCATAAACATAGTCATTACCTCCAGGAATCATCTATCATTAAAAATACCAATTCCACTATGGCAGAGTTTTACTGTCTCAAATGTGAAAGCATGTTCGCATATGAGAGTAGTCTTAAGCGACACGAAAAAAAGCCATTACGAAGATCTTCTGGCATGGACGTGCGATTGCTGCCTGGCACCAATCAAACGTGCCGAGTATATGAGGAGCCATCTCAGACATGGCCTCGACAAAATATGAATCAAACAGCTCATGTCCAGGGCATGCGTGATCGAGGGCGTAAGAATTGTCGATCCCGGCGAACCACTCACTAAACCAAGAACCTGCGATAAGTATGACTATCACCCGCCACCAAAGGTCAGTCCCCTGACATCCAATAAGTGGAAGCTACCGACGGCTTGGCGCGACCTTTTCAGAGCAAAGGTAACGGGATACAAAATCCCTAAATTAAATTTACCCCTTTCGAACAAGGATCTGTGCAATGAAGCAGACCACCTAACTATGAACAATGTACTATCAAAACTATGTGTTGATATCACTCCCCACAGTTACATCAGAAGGGGAGACAGCATTTAACCGCTGGTCATTGAATGGCAGTGACGCCACCAAACCAATAGCAACACCGGGCCCCCCCCCCTCCCACCACCATCACATACGCCCCCCCCCCCCCCCCCCGACCAAAATTAATACCACAACCAGTTAAAAAAACACAACTGATAAAAATTATACCGAGCCGCCATGACAGCCACAACCGGCAAAAAACCAACAACCGGTAAAAAACACCCATGCCTCCATGACAGTCCCAACTGGTAAAAACACCAGCCGTTAAAAATTGACCACAACTGTCAGAAATGGTGACCTACTGAAGCGGCAAACCAACACAACAATGGCCATATATGGGCAAATCTAAGCCAACCCCCCAGGGTCAGCCCAGGAAGGTATAAAATGGGCTGAAAAAAACAGCTTCAGACCTGGATTCACAACAGCATCCAAGCGTCAGGCTTTATTCATATAACCAGTCTTGGATTTATAGTATCTGACTACGTTGTTATCAAACCCCATCTATCCATTTTACTTTCAAAGATAAAGTCAAATGTACAGAGAGCTAAGAATTTCTATAAATAGAAAGCATTGCAGCTTGATTCTGTTTTTAATGTGTCAGGATAACTTTAACCCTATTAGACCTAAACTTGGATACCCGACTGTTCAGAATCGGTACAATCACATATGGGTCGCAAGTTCAAAGGTCAACATCATTGTGACTGGTGCAAAATACTATTTTCCAAAGTTAATTGTTTGTCTTTCAGGACACCATGGCTTGTTTTTAGGATTGGGTAATCATATTTGGAATAGCCTTGTATATATGGGTATCTATATCCTTAGATGCCAGCACAGTGACATTGAGATCATAAGGTCACTATGACCTTATGATCACAAATCTGGGTTTTCAAAATAAAATCCTTGCATTTAGATCTACATCTCATCTTCTATTTCTCTTGTTGGGTCTAAGCATAGACAGTTAGTGTATCTAAGCACAGACAGTTAGTGTATCTAAACACAGACAGTTAGTGTATCTAAACATACCATTAGTGATTCGAAACACGGGCAGTTAGTGTATCTAAACACAGACAGTTAGTGGATCTAAACACAGACAGTTAGTGGATTTAAACACAGACAGTTAGTGGATCTAAGCACAGACAGTTAATGTATCTAAACTCAGACAGTTAGTGTATTTAGAGACAGTTAGTGGATCTAAACACAGACAGTTAGTGAATCTAAACACAGACAGTTAGTGTATCTAAACAGACCATTAGTGATTCGAAACACGGGCAGTTGGTGTATCTAAATACAGACAGATAGTGTATCTAAACACAGTCAGTTAACTTATCTAAACACTGACTGTTGGTGTACCTAAACATAGACAGTTAGTATATCTAAACATAGACAGTTAGTGTATCTAAACACAGACAGTTAGTGTATCTAAACATAGACACAATTCAATGCCATTGTAACATCCATGCACTTGGTCACAACTCTGTTTTCAAACTTTTGTTTCTGCACTAGTAAATCCTGTTTACGTAGTTTATTTTTCAGGATTTTTAACTTTATCAAAATTGAATACGCATACATGAATATAGGGTTGCCAGTGGGGAGGTGCAAGGTCATCCAATGAATCGATTTTTTGGTCATGGTCAAAGTTCACGATCATGTTGAATATGGTACAAGACTTAGTTTCTGAGCTACACTTCAAATTCTGTGTGTACATGCCTGCTAAATATAGTATTACCTTTTGTACCATCTGCAAGTCCTGTGCATTGAACTCAACATGAAAATGTTATTGACTAACTTAAACGAGACATCATTTGGGACATTTACTCAAAGTCTCACAGTTTTATCTTGTAAATTAGCTTAAAGATTACAAACAAGCTATTGACTGTGAAATGGTTACGTCACTTTTATATCTCCCTAATTTAATGATGTATTGTAACATCACCATATATGCTACTATAGTAACCATTTGTACCATGAAAATAAACTCCATTTCCTACATATCTAATGCTAGATTCACGCACTTACATGTATTCATACGTATATACAGCTTTCACATTGTATCAGTACATATGTACTAATGTGTTTTAGTATAGCTTTGCATGTTATCAGGGCCTGGTTTAGTAGAGTGCAGACTGGAAAGCTGGTCAAGTGCACCTGAAACATAGCCTCTACAAAAGTAGAAGCTTACACAAAATAATATAAATCTTTTCTGATTTGGCTGGAGGAAACACATATGCACATACGCGCACGCACGTGCGCGCGCGCACACGCACGCACACCATCCACCCGCACGCACGCACGCACGCACGCACGCACGCACGCACGCACATGGCCGATGAGCTGCTACATTACGAAAGTTGGGCATACACCAGCACACACCATGGCCGAAGAGCTAGCACACTATGAAAGTCGAGCATGCATGTTATTGATAGTAGCATCCTGACATGATTTTATATGAATGTATCCCTTATATTTCAGTACATTGTCCATTTCTCCACCTCTATCTTCAGAATCAAACCTCATTCGTAATATACGTATCGATGCATTCAGATCAGTTTGTCGCACTGATATGTTAGAGAAGGTCCAGCAGATCAGAATACCATGACCGACTCTGCCAGTCTGGTGAAATCATAAGCACTTGGCAATCCTCCTGTTTGATCTTCTGCAATAACTTTGAAACCAAAATTGTTGGGGAATACACATAAGCAGCCCAACTCATCGACAGTGCGTCCACTGCGAACGCCAGAGAATCTGGAATCAGAGGCACATAGGTGATCATTTTTGTGTTCTCTTTCATTGTGAACTGATCTATTTTGGGCTAGACCTAATGGTTGAACAGCCTCTTGGCCACTGGAAGATTCGGCTGCAATTCCACCGGTCGACATACTATCCGTTGACTCAAGGCATCCGCCAGTATATTCAACCTGAGCGGGATGTGTTCCGCTCTCAAAATGATTTCCATCTGTTTGCATCAGAACAGACGCTTCAACGTGATCATGCACAATTCTGATGACAGATGACCTCACCCAGCCTTGGCAGTTCAAATAGCATACCACTCAAATATCTGATTTAATCTGTACTATTTTGTTCTTAGCCTGATCCAGAAATGCTTCAGCGCCAAAGACACTGCAAACATTTCTAGAATGTTGACATGCTTTTGAGCATCCACACGATTCCAGCCTCATGGTACTGTCTGGTCTCAACCCGCCAGCGACGCATTGGTGAAACTTTAACACTTGATGGATGGCGACAACGCAACTGCCTGCAAGAGATTCGATCTGTTATTCTACTATTGAATATGATGACAGAACGGCTCCATTAAACGAATAGGTTTGAAAAGACTGTCCTGCTGTTACCAGATGGACATTAGGTACGATTGGAGCGGTCTCGGCATCGGGGCGGAGTATGGTACCACTGGCTCCATTGATACAATTAGGCCCAATAATTTCAAATAAGTCCTAGCTAGAATCCACTGATAACCTTTTCAACTACTTCAATAACATCTGTGGTTCATGTTCTCTCTATATGCATGGATCATGTCTCAATAGAATGGCTGAATTGCTCTTAAGTTTTGATGGACACGATTTCGCAAGGTAGCTTACCTAATTTTTCTTCAATCTTGGCAAACACATAGACGAATCATATCCTAAAGCAACAGAACTGGCCAAACTAGGTGCTTTGTACAGCGATCAGCATGTCAGTCCACCCGTCTGTCCTAGTCTTGCCAACGCAACACCTCTTACAGTTTAGTTACAATTCTTTTAAAACGGGGTAAATCTAGTCATTACCATTTGAAGATGTGCATGTGCTTTTTTCGTGGCCAAAAAATTATTCATTGCAGAGTTATCACCCTTTAAATATCTTAAAGCTGATACATAAACACCATTGCCAATCATTTCTTGTCAACACAACTCCTACAGTTTAGCTGCGATTCTTTTGAAACTTGATAAGTATTATCATTACCACATGAAGATGTGCATGTGCTATTCGTATACCTGTACGTTCATCCGTCTGTCCAAAATGTATGTTTGTCTGTCGGTCCATCCTTGTCAACGCCACTCATACAATTCATACAGAGTTATCCCCCTTTAAATAGCTTTAAGCCGATACATAAACTGCAGTATCAATCATTTCTTGTCAACACAACTCCTACGATTTAGCTGTGATTGTTTTGAAACTTGGTACGAGTTCTCATTATCACTTGAAGATGTGGCTGTACATCCATGCGTCTGTATAGAATGTATGTGTACCAGTCTGTCTGTCCGTCCATCTCTGACAATCATTTCACGATGGCAACGCAGCTCCTACAGTTTAGCTACGATTCCAGAAATCTGTTTGATTGACATTAAGGGTGTCTACTCCATTGAGGAACGTAGACTAGAGTAGAGAGTTGTGGTTCTTGCATTAAAAAGGCATAATAAGCAAGATTAGATATCTTTTTCTGGCGCTAAGTTGATTTATTTAGCAAGTAGTGATTGGACGATAAGTATGTTTATGTGGTTAATAAAACTACAGACCAACCGTAGTAGGGTCTGTGGTGGTTATCTCCCCTGAAATACCTATTCATCAAAATTGTCTTGTTCGTGCAGAATCTTGAAGAATTGTGAATTATGCTCTCAATTCCTATGTCACTGGATATATTACTTGAAGAAGCAATGATATGTTTCCATTTTGAAGAAATTCACCCTTATTTTCCTGAGTTATCTCCCTTGAAATACTTAAAATTCACCAATGTTATCTTGACCGGTCATAATATTGTCCTTTACAATTAACGTTACATGTATATCCACTCGTGATGTATGTTTACTGATGGCGCTTGTTTACTTTTAGTGTGGGCTACGAATCAGAGAGCATCGGCTTGTCCTACAAATCCTATTTGATAGCTCTCCAAATCAAGTTATTCCTACTCCTTTAATGGTCAAAATAAAAAAATTTTAATTTTAATTATTTCAACTTCGGTGCCCATTTGCAGGCCAAGAGAAGATGATGTTTTGAAAACTTGCTACTGGAATGATTGACTCGGTAATGTACAAGAGCGGCAGAATCAGCCAATCCAGTAGTAGGTATAAGTTTGAAAAAAGTAATCTTATCTTGGTCTGCAATTAGGCATTGTCCAGAACCAGTTTAGACCACTATCCAACAAATCCCTAATGTGAATCTGTCAATATTTCTGTCAAATTTATGCGTGAAAAATAGACAAAGTATAGAGGCAAAATAAGGATGTACTACTTGTGGAGGAGGTTAATTGCAAGGCGCTAGATTTGGTGCATGTATACCCATTAGATCTCTAGAAACTGACTTTGTTGATGGATGTCTTATCTTTTCACAAGCATACCATGACAAAAAGCCTGTAGCCGACAAGTTGCAGTCACAAATCAAAGACAAGTTTGTCAACAGTTTTCTAAATGTGAATATTGCTTTGCGAATTTACCTTTCCATCTATGTTACAAGTTGTAAGAAAGTTAATTCTCAAAATTAAAACGAATGAAGAATTATCTAAGATCGACAATTGGACAAAATCGACTTTGTTCACTGTTACTCCTCTCCATTGATTCTGACTTGCTTCGCGCTATGAACTTTGATGACATCATTGAAATAGTTGCCAATAGGAACAGCAGTAAAGTATCTTTGGCATGCATTTATTCTCATATGATTGCTGGAAAGAATTTAACACAATTTACACAAATAGATACAAAGTTTATGCTCAGTGACTGAGTTAATGTCCTGAGAATAAAGGAAATTTCAATTTCCATTTCTCCGAGATCTAACAATACTTACCATTATATTACTCTTGATAATACAAGCTAGCTTGCTAGCTGCTCTAGGAATGTAGATTTAGAAAGATTTACAGGCTCCTGGAACCGGGTACCCGGTTCCGAACAACGGGGAACCCGTTTGCCAGTGAGGCTCATGTTGTTTGCATAGCTACCAAACAAGAGAATACCTATGGCTTGCCTCCGTGGGGGCTGGGAGGCAGGGTCCTTAACATAATACTAAGTATTGATAGATCACGGAGAAAGGGAAATTGAAATTTCCTTCATTCTCCTTTGAGCAATACTTACCATTATATTACTCTTGATAACACCAGAATTAGACGGCAACCTGATGGGAAGGGGCAAGCCATACATAGCTTCTTTTGCCCCTGGAGAAAGATTTTAGACTTAAACTTGACATACGGAGACCTAAAAGGACCAACAAGTTTGGGACCGAATCACATTCGCATCACCGCCACCCCCCCCTATTTTTTTCTCCTAAGAAAAGGGAGAGAACTCACGAACATGCATCTCGCCTGAAACACGAATATGCGAAGAGGGTTAACTGCTCTTTGCATATATTAGCCTGGGAATGAGCATGAATATATAAGATGAATGATCATGTATATAAACATAAATACAAAAAACTGTCAAACTTGAATTACCGTATGATTTTGGATTCCAGACGTGGAGCCATCAACCAAGCACTTTTTCGACCATTCGTGACAATATTGGTTGTAATCCTCTCGCTTGACCATGTCTGATCCATAACTTTAGTTCTTTCAAGTATCAAAAGGGAGAAGAACAGTGTGGCCGTTTAACTATCATTTCAAAACAGCTAAAGCGAGTGGATTGGCGGAGTCTGACACATCCCTCATATAGTAATCCGTGAAAGAGGACTCACAATGCCATTGTGCAACAGCTAGGATGTCCTCTAATGGAACACCACTGTAAAGGGCGGTCGAGGCGGCTATTCCTGTAACATCGTGTGCCCTTGCGCATTGCACCTGGTGTCCAGTCGCAATCTCATGGATAGTCTGAATGCATTCGACCACCGAACGAGAGATAGAATCCATGGATGCGGCGACATATGGCGTCTTATGGCAGATCCACAGATGTCTATCATTTGACCGTAAAGAGTCTGTCCGGTTTTTTGTACTTAGGCAAAGCACGGACTGGACTGCAGACACTGGCATCACGATCAAACCTAGTTAGTTTTGGTTTAATGATCGGTTTGCCAAAGATTGATTCTTTGACATAAACTCTGCTCTTGGCAGTAGTCGCAGACCCTCTCTGGAGACAATAAATCGGTCCCTCTCTGCTGAAAGCGCATGGATCTCACTGCGCCTTCTCGCTGAGGAAGCTGCCAATAGAAAAACCGCCTTTAGAGTCAAATGGGTTAGACTAGCCGAACCCAAAGGTTCGAAAGGGTGCTTGGCCAGTACATTAATGGAATGTCTACAAGTTGTCTCGGTAAAAGATTGCTCATTCCATTCACCATCACATTCAACCGGGCCACCTCTGGACTATCCCTGTTGGCTAGACATGGGATAACTGATGCCAAAGCTGACTTGTATCCAGCAATTGTGACAGGAGCCAGTCCTGAACAGATCAGCTCACAGAGAAAGTTTGCTATTTGCTGAATAGTGAATTGAAAGGTATTAATACCCTTTCCTTCACACCACTCTGCAAATTTGTTAACCTTATGGTTATATGACTTGAAGGTTGGCCTCCTTCTCGCGGCTGCGATGAAACTTGCAGCCTGTTGAGAAAAGCCTTCCGATGTGGAACGTTGTTTGATAACATTCATGCAGTCAATTTGAACATTTCGGGCCACTCGTGTAGGAAGCGTCCCTTGGCCTGGGAGATTATGTTCGGAATCTCGGGTAACTACACTGGATTGTCCACCAGCAGATCCAGAAGATCCGTGAACCATGCCCTGCTGGGCCAAAATGGCGCTATTAGCAGGACCAGGCATGGTTCCTCCCTGATCTTCACCAAAACCCTCGGTGGATGAGTGGTGGGCGGATATGCGTAAGCGTGCATCCCTCTCCAGCTTATTGCCAGAGCGTCTGTATCGATGGCATTTGGATCTGGAATCGGCGAGACATTCATGATTTGAGCATTTTCCTTTGTGGCAAACAAGTCCACGTTTGATTTGCCCCAATGCTCGAAGATCCTGTGAAGTACTGGAGGGGTGAGAGACCATTCTGTTGGCAGAATCCTCTGTCTCCGAGACAAAGCATCCGCCAGAATGTTCAATCGCCCAGGAATGTGAGCTGCTTTCAAAACAACTGAGTAATTCCTGCACCACTGAATCAAGTGCCACGCCTTCATACAGTGTGGGTGACTTGGTCCCGCCTTGGCGATTTATGTATGATACTACTGTCGAATTGTCGGACCATATCAATATCACCTTGCCCCTGACTTTTGGAAGAAACTTTTCCAATGACAGTTCCCCTGCCATCATTTCCAACAGATTGATATGCAGCTGGCTCTCTTGGGCAGTCCATGTGCCCGAAACCTGGTGTTCTCCCAGGCAGGCCCCCACCCCCTCAGCGATGCATCCGTGTACATGGACAGCTGGGGACGCGGTAGGTGCAGCGAAACTCCTACTGGGAGATTCTGACGCTTCTTCCACCATACAAGACGCAACATTATTGGCTCCAAAACTGGTACCAGTTTTGACAGGGGCTCTGTTCTCTGTTTCCACAGAGACATCAGATACAACTGGATAGGTCTTCGCATCAGAGCAGCGTAGGGATTACCTGCTCCATGGTGACCATCATGCCCAGCATCTGAAGAAACCTCCTCTCCTGAATGTGGTTTCCCAATCGAAACTCTTGAGGATGGCTAACAGAGACACCACTCTGGGCTCTGACAGGTAAACCCTGCCCTCCTCGAGAACGAATCGCATCCCCAAATAAACGAAATGTTGAGTGTGTGTCAATTCGGATTTCTCCCTGTTGACTATCCAGCGTAGATCGGAAAGCAACTTCGGAGTCAGAGCAGTATCCACTTCTAACCTGGCTGGCGTGTCCACCTTGATAAGCCAATCATCTATGTCGGTGTGAAGCGCCGCATTCTGTCGAAAGGCCAAATGGGAGGACTACAAACTCCAATACATGATTCTGAAACACGAATCTCAGAAACCTGTGACAGGCCCTGCTCATTGGAATGGGGAAATATGCATCTTTCAGATCGATTGACACACAACACATTCCGTTCCTCAATCCTGCCATTACCGACCTCGGAGTTTCCATCTGAAACCGACGCGTATGGATAAACCAATTCAATGGCCTGAGATTGAGTACGGGTTTCGACACCCCCGTGCTCTTGGGGACAAGGAACATGTTTGAATAGAAGCAGGAGTGTTCTGGTTTGCTGGTTTTATCGCTCCCTTCAGAAGCATAGCTGACACTTCGTTTTGAATGGCTTCTAACTTGCCTGGATCTCTTGGTACGGGTGTCCAGACAGGTGCCAAAGACAGATTTTATGGTGGAAAATCCCACAACTCGGGCATGTACCCCTGGGATATCCATCCCAGGACCAGACTGTCTGACGTCACACCTCGCCAAGCCTCGACGAAACGCATGAGCCTTCCACACACTATAGACGCATTGGCGCCTAATGCGGGTATCTGGCTAGTGATCCGTCCCCCCCCCCCCCACTCTCTTGACGAGAGAGAGAGAGAGAGAGAGAGAGAGAGAGAGAGAACCATTTTGGTCTTGGCTTGACCGGTCTAACTGGCACTGCTGTTCCTGTCGCACAGGCGCGGTCCAGGCAGATATGAAGGGAGCTATCATACCCTCAGGTACGACCAGCTCCCTTCTTTCCGCCCTTGGATGATTTACCCTTGCACTTCCCCATGCCCTTCCTGCCTCTCAGGCGATCAGAAGCAACAGTGGGGTGGGAAGGAACCTCCACAACCTTCTTTGCCTTCTTGGTTGGCTTGGCTTTCACCTTGCTCGTGTGCTTCTTCTTCTTCTTCTTGGAAGAAGGTTGTACAGTCAGCAGTTTAGCTACAGCCCGTAGTGCATACCGCACCAGTTCTAGCTTCAGATTTACCACCAACCGATTCTGCGCAATGTTGGCCGTGTCCTCTAAGATAGCCCGTGCTTGGTCACCAAAGATGCTAGGGCCTAACAGGGGCGTACCAAGCAAACGCTCCCTGACGGAGGTAGACGGGCACATATGGTCAAGGACCATCTGCCTCCTGGACTTAGTCACCAGGCCGTCATTGACACAGGATAGCACCACAGGTGGCACAGGGCGGCCTGCCCCAGCTTCAGCCCACACCGACTGAAGCAAGCAACAGGAGTGACTAACAGCACTCATTGCTGCTCTCATTCCCTCATCGCACAGGGCCAGGACTTCTTCGTGGTGTACCTGTGACCTGTCCACAAGTGGCGGAGCGTGGCCACCCGCTCCAGCACTTTGAACTCCAAGTACCCAGCGTCATCCTCTGTGACCGCTGGCACCACACCATATCTGTCATATTCCCCACGGGGAATACAGCACCTTGCCCGCACCTCCCTGGAGGCCGCAGGGAGCTGACGCTTGGTTAAGAGTTACTTGCTATAAATAGCATCCCACAACTCTTTAAACCGTGGATCCAGTCCAATGGACTGGATCCGAGCCATGGGCAAGACCCCCGTCCTAATTGACGCAACCGATGGACAGGGTGTATCCTCCTCGGCCGTAGCCAAAACCACAGATGGGTCTACCCTGGCTAGCCAAGCCAGAGCCTCGGACTAGTCTGTCTCCGAAGAGGACACTCGTGAATACATCACCTGTTGATGTATTCATGGTTTTACCAGCAGCGGCTTCCCGGCTAGGAGCCACTGCTGGTAAGCCAGAAACACTGGTACCTTACGGTACCGCCGCCACCCCATGGAGTTCACTGGTCCATGGAGTATGCTTGCATGGAAAACCATGTGGACCTGTAATGGTTATGGAACCGTGGCAATACACGGGCGCCAACGTCACCCCATGTGTGGCCGCCGGACTAGGCGAGATAGGCATGTATCCAGCCTGGCCAGCAACACCCGTCACCGTGTCGGTTGGTAGCAAACCAACCAGCACTGGACGTGTGCCCGGTACTGGTGTGGCCTCAACCACAGGCGGAGCGACTGTCCTGGCTTGCGCCAAGCCAGCCAGATGGAGGGCGGTTCCGTCCAGGATGGAATCAACCTCCATGCTCTCCATCCATGGTATCTCAGGTCGTAACAGTCTCTTCTTCTCAGCCTCCTCATCTTCAGACTCCGAAGGGTCGTCACCAGATGAGGAGACACTGAAGCCCTCCTGGCAAATGGCTCCCATGTCCTACGGCCTGGCCACCGCTACTTGACCACCCGGAGGTGGCCGCAGAGAGACAGAGCCCATCAGGCTGGAGCCCGACGGGACTACCAGGAGCCATACGAGATGGCTCCCTCGGTAGCCAGTCCAGAACCCTGTCCAAGGACAGGGTCTGTACCAGACATTGGAAGCGACTGTCCTACAACCTTCGGCATTAGGGACGACACCAGCGTGGGCAGGACGCTATGCACGAAGCCTTGCATAGCAGGCCTGAACCACGCCGGAGGTGCCATCTCCAAAACCTCTGATTGCAGACGTGGAGCGCCCCCAGGGGCCAAAACGGACTGCCTGACCCCGTGTCAGACCCAGCCAAGTCCTTCTGGGAAAGGAACTTGACTAACATCTCGACCGGCCACACTGAACATACGTTACACCTGTTATCAACATTACATGGTGAACACCGATAACAGACATGGTCTTCGTAAACAACCTTGACAAATTTGTGGCATTCCGGGCATGATGGCAGGGTAGGCTTGGCCTAAAAATAAGCACAAAACCTAAAATAAACAAGCGGAATGAAACAGGAATGGAAGGCAGACAACTAATTTTCAAATATTTTGACCATAAATTAATTGTAAACCCTCCAGTACCCCAACCCGCAACGTTACAACCAAGATCGCTTAAGCAGGCGACAAGAACGATAGCGGCCATTAATACACCCCTATACTGATCATAACGGATCCAGGAACCAGATCGCATAGCATTCGCGGTATATATAATAATAAATTTTAAATTATACTCTCAAACGAAGGTCAAAACGATACGTGAAGAAAACAACAAAAATGATTTTAACAAACTGCTGTAGACCATGGTAAAACCGCAGAGCACACATCTTAAATCAAGAATTTTGAAACCACCAATCAATGCAAACTGATAGTTATTACCACGCAAAACTTGACATAATTCCAAAGTTTTCTGGTACAAAAAGTACGCAGCACCCAGAACAAGATGCGCGAATACATGAAACATTTTCTTCACCATAAAAAATCCGAGGAACAACACGGGTGTGACGTCACCCGCTCGGATGATACGGAGAACGACGTCAGCCGATTTTCGTGTTAAAAACACCGTACAGCCGACACCTCATTTCATATTACTGCCGATCGCCGTTAAGAAGGCAATCAATCTGCCATATTTCGTTGTCACCACACGTCCCAGATTCGGGATCAGAAATTGGAACATGCGACACAGACGAAATTTTAGAGACATAAGTCTCCATATATGCTAGAGAATAACATGAAAGAATACAACCCGAGATTCAGAAGCTCCTTCCATGGTAAATGCAAAATCCTTGAAGCGAATAAACAGCTAACAAATTGGCACAGAAAACACTTAAGAAACTCTTAAGAAAACTCTTAGAAAATCTTTAGATCTCCAAATGCAAAAAAAACCTGTATGCTCTTGTTGCTATGCAAACAAGAATGAGCCTCACTGGCAAACGGGTACCCTGTTATTGGGAACCGGATACCCGGTTCCAGGAGCCGGTAAAGCTTTCTAAATTGAGATTCATAGAGCGGCTAGCAAGCTAGCTTGTATTATCAAGAGTAATATAATGGTAAGTATTGATCGATGGAGAAATGCAATTATGAACATTAACAAATTTATGAAGATGTCAGCCTGACATTCTTATTGATCTTCATAAATCTGTTAATGTTCATTCCTCATGATGGCAGAAAATACACAAAATAATCCATCTATATTCAAAGAACATAAATACAAAATTTTAGTTATGTCGGTAATCATCTTTCTATTGGTTATCTAAAAGATCCTGTTTCGTCACCCATTTGTTGTTGTTGTTGTTGTTGGTTTTTGTTTTATTGGCCGCCTACACCTAGATGTATTTGAGCTATGACTCACTCTGTTTTTTGCTGTTCAGCCTTAGAAATGCATGGCTCGTGATGCCTGGTCAGTCACTCATAATTCGGTAAAAGTATTACAATAGGAAATCACTCACAGACCCATTTTGGTGTTATTATGCACTACAGAAACTGAAGAAATTCACAAAATTGTCACTGACCACTGGTCGTCAGTGTACAGTAGCGATTTCGGGATTTTGTTCAGTTTTTGTAGACTGTAGTGCATAATCTCGCCAAAAGTGTCTGTGACTGATTACCGACTGAAAAACATTTCTTCACGAGAGAGAACAAATGTTTTGTAACACAAATGTGTATCGATAATAAGTGTGCAGTTTGTACCGCTATGCTTGGTTTGAAACTGAGATACAGAAATCTCAATGACGAAATTGGTTTCTTCATTTTGTATTTTTGAAAGAAAATGTGAGAAAATTAAAGTTATTGTTAAATATCTAATATTGCTTTTATTTTAAAAATATGTGAAAGGGGACCACTTCCACATATTTTAAAAATAAAAGCAATATTAGATATTAAAGTGGCATATTTAGGCATGAATTGTCCACAGATGGTCTGTGTTCATGAGTGAATTTTTTTTCTTATTCATTTTAAGGTCTTCTAAATTAAAAATGTTATATGCCAGAAGTGGAACACTAACCAACTTAATTTAGTGGACTTTAAAATGAACAAAATAAAGAATTCACACCTCACTAACACCAATTTGAAGGTCCATGTTATGTAAATTATATCTAGAAATACATTTTAAAAATTCCCTCCAGTGAGTCTGTCCACTTGGCAGCGTAGTATGTTTCGGAGGGGGGTGGGGGGGTTGTCTGGGTAACAAGCTCAGGGGGTGGCTTTAAATTCCTAACCAGTGACAAATATGTAATAATTTAACAACCAACTGATGGTCCAAATTTATCTCCGGAAATGCATGAGATGCTGTCTAACAGCATCCAGATTTCAAACTTTTCTGGCGGCGGACTCCCCCCCCCCACCCCACCCCTTTCTGGTTGCAGGTGCCTATCGTTTACGAAACACTTAATCCAGCACGCAATTACTCACACACACTTCATTACCATAGTACTCTTGCTCGCGCGCTTTTCCAGTTTTATAAACACCATCGAACGCTAGTCCTACTGTCTTCCTTCTACTCCCCCAAAATCAGTCCTTTTGTCTCCAGCACGTAGCTTCTTTCAATGCAGTGGATCCGCCCTTCGCGGGTCCCTGCTCAACTTGGGCTGCATACCTGACTCATTGTCCAAGAAAGACTAATACAAATTGTGCTGGTTATTCAAATTGGCGCTACCCCCATACTGGCGAATGGACCATATAACGTCTTTCCGGTGCATTCATCCACACAGCTTTTAGACAATTGTGTGATCTATGAACTATGGTAATTTTTCAAGTGCCTCTGAAAATCCCGATAAAGTCGTTGCACCCCCCACCCACCCACACCCCACCCCCTCATATGAAGTCATATAAATGGAGATCCGCCATACAGTCAGACTCTGTCAGAATTTGGGGGAGACAAACGGCCTGCGCGATCTCCGCGGCAAGTCCGATAACTGGCAGACCATCTTCACATTATTTCAGAACCACTAGCGTCGCATACTGATGCGTAGTCAACTTTAATTAGTACTGTCGTACGAATTAAATTGAATCTTGATTAACGTAGCCAATGTCCAATTTTCTCTACAGAGCTCACAACCAAAGGGGAACAACCTGGTCAATAATGAATCCGGCACTTCCCTCTTCTCCACAGACGAGACTCCTCTCTGCCTGGCCGTCTGTCTGCCTGCCCCGCGTATGTACCGGCCTGTCGGTCTGTCTGTCTGTCGCAACAGATGATGTCACCGGATGGGATCAAATTCCAGAGTTCTGAATCTTTCGGTAACTACTAGTCCGATTTTAGTCTTATTCTAACACAAGAAAGGGTGTGATCATAGACAACTTTGGTCGTGTGGAGGGGGGGGGGGGTTGCAATCTTTGCTTGCTTGTTACCCTCGTCGCTAGACACAAGGGTATATGCGAGCATGGAGTGCGTGTTGTTGTTGTTGTTGTTGTTGTTGCAATAGTTTACAAAATAAACATTTTACGCATTCTTCAATAACTCTGGTTGTGTTGGTGCAATCGTCTCCAAACTTGGGTGGAAGTTTGCCCGTGTGGTTTTAAACACGTATACCAATTTTGTGGCCAAAGGCTGAAACGCAAACAGCTTTCAGCAACATTTTTCAATGTCTCTAATGGAGTGATCTTTTCAGAACTTTGGTTGATGTGAGTCTGCGTGGTCCCGAAGACGTATTCCAATTCCACGGTCCAAAATTAAAGCACAACAGCTTTCAGCAACGTTGTTTCCAATTCAGTTCAATTCAATTCGGTGGTCCGACTGAAAAATATACCAATGACGCTGGTTTGTCATTGTTTCATATAGTTTAATGTAAATTGGCTATGCTAGCGATTTTCTCCCAAAATTGTATTTTGTTAAAATTGTGTATGAAGCAAGTGTAAGACGTTAATAAATCAACTTAATCTAAGCTGGCATGAAGTTGTTACTGGCTTGCTGTCAGTCTAATTCGTTTCGAAATAATCTGCATAAAATATGTCAGTGAATATTTCTTCAGAATTCACTTATCTACTAGGAAGTGCGTCGCGCTATAGTTGCGGCTTAGGCAGCTTTGTCAAAAATGTTAAAATAATTGAGACACAGACAAGCGGACACGCAGAGAGACAGACAGACCTCTACTACTCCCGAGTCGCAATTAAAAATAACTTGTGCTTCAATACACGAGATATTTTATCATTTATACATTAATTTATATATTCGTGTACTTCAAAGAAGTTATCGAAATAACCGTGAATAAATTTTTTTTAAAAGGGCGACTCAAGAATCACGCCATCTCGGCCCGAGTGTTATCAGTGGAATTTCTTACCTTTGTTTTCGTTCTGGACATTCTGGCCAGGTATTTGTATTCGTATCTATTGTCTTCCGTATTTGGGGGTGGGGTGACAGATTACGTCACAGAACACTGTTCATAGCTGACAGGCGTCTAGTGTGGTTGTTGATTTCATGTTCGCGTACATTTCCTATTCGGCAGCCGTAGAGACATTTAACTGGTTACATCTACCACAACTGGTTGTTTTCTCACCTTATTTACAATGGCTGGAATGTATGAATTTCGCAAGTTGCTGGGATCTGGAACGTTTGGTCAAGCTTGGTTGTCGGAGCATAAGGAAACTGGAAAGAAATTAGTAGTTAAACAAGTCAAAGTTAGTGGATTATCCTCCAAAGAGCTCGAGCAGACTTTGACAGAGGTATCCGCCTTAGCGACATGTCGTCACGCAAACATCATCAAATACAAGGAAGCATTTGTGGAGATGAAAATGTTGAACATCGTTATGGAGTATGCGGAACAAGGTAAGGATTTTATTTATCAAACAGTAGCTTGTAGTATGCGCTGCCTTAGCTTAAGATAGTGATAATGGGCGGGTGGGTGGGTGGGTGGGAGAGTCGGTGTGTGGCTGGTTGGCTGTGTGGGTGGTCGGCTGGTTGGTTTGTTGATGTATGTATGGCTGGTTTCCTGGCTGGCTGGTTGGCTGGTGGCTGGCTGGCTGGCTGGCTGGCTGGCTGGCTGGCGGGCTGGCTGGCTGGCTCGCGGGCTGGCTGGCTGGCCTGGTGGCTGGTTGGGTGGCTGGCTGGCTGGCTGGCTGGCTGGCTGGCTGGTTGGCTGGCTGGCTAGCTGGTTGGGTTGACTAACTGTCTAGTTGGATGCGAGCGATTGATATAATAAATCTATATGGGAGATTTAACTACAGATGATAGTCTGATTGACAGATGACGTCTGATTGGTAGATGATAGACTGCCTGATTGACAGATGATAGAGTGATTGACAGATGATAGAGTGATTGACAGATGATAGAGTGATTGACAGATGATAGAGTGATTGACAGATGATAGAGTGATTGACAGATGATAGAGTGATTGACAGATGATAGTGATTGACAGATGATAGTGATTGACAGATGATAGAGTGATTGACAGATGATAGAGTGATTGACAGATGATAGAGTGATTGACAGATGATAGAGTGATTGACAGATGATAGAGTGATTGACAGATGATAGAGTGAGTGGCAGATGATAGAGTGATTGGCAGATGATAGAGTGATTGACAAATGATAGAGTGATTGACAAATGATAAAGTGATTGACAGATGATAAAGTGATTGACAGATGATAGAGTGATTGACAGATGATAGAGTGATTGACAGATGATAGAGTGATTGACAGATGATAGAGTGATTGACAGATGATAGAGTGATTGACAGATGATAGAGTGATTGACAGATGATAGAGTGATTGACAGATGATAGAGTGATTGACAGATGATAGAGTGAGTGGCAGATGATAGAGTGATTGACAGATGATAGGGATTGACAGATGATAGGGATTGACAGATGATATAGTGATTGACAGATGATAGAGTGATTGACAGATGATAGAGTGATTGACAGATGATAGAGTGATTGACAGATGATAGAGTGCCGGATTGACAGATGATAGAGTGCCGGATTGACAGATGATAGAGTGATTGACAGATGGCAGAGTGATTGACAGATGATAAAGTGATTGACAGATGATAAAGTGATTGACAGATGGTGAATTGTTTAACAGATGGTGAATTGTTTAACAGATGGTGAATTGTTTAACAGATGGTGAATTGTTTAACAGATGGTGAATTGTTTAACAGATGGTGAATTGTTTAACAGATGGTGAATTGCTTAACAGATGATGAATTGCTTAACAGATGATGAATTGTTTAACAGATGATGAATTGTTTAACAGATGGTGAATTGTTTAACAGATGGTGAATTGTTTAACAGATGGTGAATTGTTTAACAGATGGTGAATTGTTTAACAGATGGTGAATTGTTTAACAGATGGTGAATTGTTTAGCAGATGGTGAATTGTTTAACAGATGATGAATTGTTTAACAGATTATGATTTGATCGGCAGTCGATAGAGTAATAGCCCTCTTTCATTACTTGCCATTCATTAAGCAGCACGCATTGTGATGACACCAGCATATCTTTCTAATTATTGTCCCTACATTTTAAAAAAACGTCGGGGATATTGTAATCGCGTCCGTCTGTCTGTCCGTCCGTCACGCTATCGTCTCCAAAACCATTTGGTGGAATTAAATTAAATTTGGTATGTGGGGTACCCATATGATTCCGCTTTGCAAGATGCTATTTAGATTGGGGGGTGGGGGCCTGGCAGGGTCGAAAGGTCAAATTAATTGTAACGCAACTCCTCTGAAATTGATATTTGGGTATATGATTGAGGAGCGCAAGAGGCCAGTTAGATTTGGCTCGCCAACAGGGGTTGGGGGAGGGGTTAAACGGTATAATTTTAACCTGCAGAAATTGATTGTGATGCATCTCCTCCGAAACCGTTGGACAGAATTCAACCAAGTTTGGTCTGTGGGTTACCTTTCTCAATGTGGAGTACATGAGCACATTTACATTTGTCCCAGTCCCCTGGGTTGGGTGTGGGTGGGGGTCAAAAAGTAAACAAATAGATTGTAATGCAACTCCTCTGAAACTGCTGTACGGAATTCAACCAAATTTAGTATGTTAGGTACCCATATCAATGCGGAGTGGATGAGAACATTTACAATTGGCCCCTAGAGGGTGGTGGCGGGGTCAGAGGGTCATGAAATTGATTGTAATGCAACTTCTCTGAAATCGTTAGACGGAACTAGGCTAAGTTTGATATCTGAGTTACCCATATGATTGCGGAGTGCAAGAGGCCATTTAGATTTGGCTCCGCCCACAGGGGGCGGGAGAGGGGTCAAAGGGTCAAATTTTAACCTGCGAAAATTGATTTAACTCATCTGCTCCTAAACCATTGGATGGGATTCAACTAAATTTGGTGTGAGTTACCCATATCAATGTGGAGTGGATGAGCATATTTACATTTGGCACCGCCTCCAGGTGTGGGGCGATGGGGTCAAAAGGTCATGAAACTTATTGTAATGCAACTCCTCTGATACTGTTGGGCGGTATTCAACCAAATATAGTATACCACTTACCCATATCAATGTGGAGTGGATGAGCACATTTACATTTAGCTCCGCCCCATGCTGTGTGGAATGTGGTCAAAAGGTCATGAAATTGATTGTAACGCAACTCCTATGACACTATTGTACGAAATTCAACCGAATTTGGTACGCCTATATATGTGAGTTATCCATGTGATTGCGGAGTGCAAAAGGACGTTTACATTTGGCTCCGCTCCGAGGGTGGGTTGTGGGGTGTGTCATTAGTTCAAAGGTGTGAACGTGGGGGATTTGCGATGACGCGTCATCGACCGATCATTCTAGTTATTTTCTTTATTTAGGCGATCTCTACAAGAAGATTCAGGCACAGCAAGGCATACATTTCCACAAAGATGTGAGTACTATGTCTTATTTATTACAATTCTTTATAGCGTACTCTTTCTCACCACCCATACCTCCACCCCCACCCACCCCACCCCGCCGCCACACACGGGCGCGCACTACACCTCGGCAGTAGATGTAGTCTACATAGGTTGACCGTGCGTGCGTCCGCCTATCAGTCTTGGCTGTTTCACTACAGGATCATAACCGTAGAATATCTGCACAAATTCTCACCAAACTGAGACATCAAAAAACCATTCACATGTATGCCCCCCCCCCCACACACCCCCACCACCAAACTCATGGCGTATTCTTTCATGTTATTCTCTAGCTATATGGAGACTTAAGTCTCTGAGGTTTCGTCTGTGTTGCATGTCCCAATTTCTGACCCCGAATCTGGGACGTGTGGTTACAACGAAATATATACCAGATAAGATCGCCTCCTTTAATCACAACGGCGATCGGGCAGTAATATGAAATTGGATGTTGCTATACGGTTTTTAACACTAAAATCGGCTTACGTCGTTCTCCGTATTATCCGAGCGGGTGACGTCACACCCGTTTCTTCTTCTTTTCGTTCGCTGATCATACCGCCAGTCCTGTAAGTGACTATCGACATGATCATAAGCGTTAAGTGCGTGGATCCATTGTTTCTTAGAGTGCGCCGTGCGGCCTGGAACCTCCGTCTTCAGCACTCGAGGTTTCTGTCAGGGTTACCTCACCCTTACCTCCTTTAGTCGCCTCTTACGACACTCAGAGGATACGGAAGGTGTATTCTAAGCCCCACCTACAGGGCAAGTCACACCCATTTGATTTCTCGGATTTTTATTGTGAAGGAAATGTTTCATTAATTAGCGCATCTGATTCTTGGTGCTGCGTGCGTTTTTGTACCAGAAACTTTAGAATTATGTCAAGTTTTGCGTGCAAATCACGATCTGTTTGCATTGATTGATGATTTCAAAATTCTTGATTAAGATGTGTGTTCTGCGGTTTTACCGTGTTCTACAGCAGTTTGTTTATTCATTCCGTTGTTTCTTTCACATATAATTTTGGGCTTCGTTTGAGAAGTATAATTTTGAAATTAATTCTTAAATAGGGTGCCTATACGGCGAATGCAATCGATATGGTTCCTGGTTCCGTGTTGATACGTCCTTCAGGATCAATTTATGGGTGTTTTATTTGTCCGCTATCGTTCTTATCGCCAGCTTACGCGATCTTGGTGGTACCGTTGCGGGTGTGGGGTGCAGGAGGGTTAACTTTTAATTTATTGTCAAAATATTTGACAATTATTTGTCTGCCTTCCATTCCTGTTACGTACCGCTTGCTTATTCTCCTTCGATCAATACTCACCATTCTGTTACTTCTGATATACAGCTGGCCTTGACAGCGGCTCTAGGATTATATACTTAGAAAGCTTTACCGACTCCTGGGAACCGGGTACTCGGCTCCCAACAGCCGAGTACCCGCTTACCATAGAGCTCATTCTTGTTTGCATAGCAACAAGTGCAATACATGCTTTCTGCATTGAGGATTTTAGTGTTTTTTGTGAAAGAAAATCTAAGTCTTTAACCTGTAGTGATAGTTTGTGTGTTCTTGAAAAGGATTAACTAAAGGATACTATGGAGAATACCGCCGAGGATAACCAGGTTGTATCATTCTTTATTATCCATAGTTAAAAGACTTAGCTCTCTAAATTTCGCTGTGTCGCATGTTCCAATTTCTGACCTCATAGAATCTGGGACGTGTGCTAACAACGATATATGCCAGACGATCGCCTTCTTTAACCCCCAACAGGCGATCGGCAGATATGAAAATAGGTGTTATGCTACGGTATTTCTAACACGAATATCGTCTGACGTCATTCTCCGTAGGATCCGAGCGGGTGACGTCACACCCGGTCGCTCGGATGTTTATGGGAAGAAGAAATTTTTTCATTAATTCGCGCATCTTGTTCTGGGTGCTGCGTACTAAAAAATGGTACCGGAAACTTTAGAATGATCAAGTTTACGTGGGATCACGATCGGTTTGCAATGATCGGTGGTTTCAAAATTCTTGAGTAGATGCGTGGTCTGCGGTTTTACCGTGTGATACAGCAGTTTGTTATACATTTTGTTGTTTTCTTCACATATCGTGCTGCTTTCGTTAGGAGTATAATTTATATTGATTAGTAAATATACCCCGAATGCTATGCGATATGATTCCTGGAGCCGTTACACATCCTGGAGGATCTATTATGGGTGTGTTTAATGCCCGCCTCGTTCTTGTCGTCATAATCAATGCGATCTTTGTTGTAACGTGGCGGGGTGGGGTGCGGGAGGGTTACAGTTAATTTATGAGTCAAATTATTTGAAAATTAATTGTCTGCCTTCCATCCGGGTCTCGTTCCGCTTGTTTATTGTAGGTTTGTGCTTATTTTATAGGCCAAGCCAGCCCCGCCATCATGTGACGAATGCCATAAGTTTATCCGTGTCGTATTCAAGGACCATGTCTGTTTTAGGTGTTCCCTTTGTAATATTGATCATAGGTGTAATGTCTGTGCGGTGTGGTCCGTTGAGATGATGGTTAAGTTCCTTGCCCAGAAGGACTTGGCTGGGTCTGACGCAGGGTCAGGCGGTCCGAGAGTAAATCGTGGAGCGCCCGGTTCGGCCGGTGGGGGTGCTCCACGTCCCCAGCTGGAGGTGGCGGAGATGGCACCGCCGGCGTGGTTTGGTCCGGCTATGCAGGGTTTTCTGCATAGCGTTCTGCCCACGCTGGTGTCGTCCCTGCTACCAAAGGTGGGGGGGGCAGTTTCTCCCCATGCCTGGTACGGATCCTGTCCTCGGACAGGATTCTGGACTGGTTACCGAGGGGGCCGTCTCGTACGGCCCCCTGGCAGTCCCGTCTGGCTTCGGCCAGACGGGTTCTGTTTCTCTGCAGCCACCCCCGGGTGGTCCAGTAGCGGTGGCCGGTCCGTCAGGTGTGGGAGCCGTCCGCCAGGATGGCTCCACGGTTGACTCGTCTAGTGACGGCTCTTCGGAGTCTGAAGACGAGGAGGCCGAGGAGGAGAGGTTGCTGCGGCCCGTGAAGCCGCAGGTGGAGAATATGGAGGTTGATTCCATCCTGGACGGAACCAGCCTCCATTTGTCTGGTTTGGCGCAAGCCAGGTCAGCGGCTCCGCCTGTGGCTGAGGCCAATCCGTTACCGTGCACTGGTTCCGTGCGGCTTGGTTTGGCACCAGCCGTCACGGGAACGGGTGTGCCGGGCCAGGCATGGTACTCACCTATCTCGCCTGGTCCGGCAGTCGGACGTGGGGTGCCGTTGGCGCCCGTGTCCGGCTATGGTTCCGCGACTGCTACGGGTCCGTACGGTTTTCCGTGCGGACCTACCCCATGGACCGGAGTGTTTCATGGGGTGGCAGCGGAACCGTGTGGTAGCGGAGTGCCTGGCGTGTCAGCCGTGGCTCCTTGCCGGGAGGCCGTGGCTGGCAGACCCGTGAGCACGTCAACGGGTGACGTGTTTGCGGGGGTGTCTTCGTCGGAGGTAGATTGGTCAGATGCTCTGGCGTGGCTAGCCAGGGTTGACCCATCTGTGGTTTCGGCCACGGCCGATGATGCGCCCCGTCCGTCGGTTGCGTTGATTAGGACGGGGATTTTGCCCGCGGCCCGGATCCAGTCAGTGGAACTGGATCCACGGTTCATAGATTTGTTGGATGCTATTTATAGCAAACAACTGATGACGAAGGGTCAGCTCCCTGCAGCCTCCAGGGAGGTGCGGGCAAGATGTCGTATTCCGCGGGGGGGAATACGACAGGTATGGTGTAGTCCCGTCGGTCACGGAGGATGACCGATGGGTACTGGGCGTCCAGAGTGCCGTGGCGGGTGGCCCCGGTCCGGCACTAGTGGACAAGTCTCAGGTACACCAGGAAGAAGTCCTGTCCCTATGCGATGAGGGTGTGAGGGCAGCGATGAGCGCTGTCAACCATTCTTATCGTCTCCTTCAGTCGGTGTGGGCTGAAGCGGGGGCAGGCCACCCTGTGCCACCTGTGGCACTTTCATGTGTCAATGACGGCCTGGTGCTGTCGATGGACGCATTGGCAAGGGTGCAAGCGCGAGTGACGAAATCCAGGAGGCAAATGGTCATTGACCATATGCGTCCGGCTACAGCAGTCAGGAAGCGTCTTCTTGGGACGCCCCTGACAGGGCCTAGCATCTTCGGTGGCCAAGCATGGGCCATCTTAGAGGATACCGCCAGTATCACGCAGAATCGGTTAGCGGTAAACCTACAGCTAGAGCTAGTGTGGCAAGCGCACGAACTAGGGGCAGTGGGGAAACCGCTAACGGGACAGCCTTCAAAGAAGCAGAAGAAGCATAAGGGCAAGGCGAAAGCCAGGCCTGTTGCGACGTCTGCTTCAGCTGGGATTTCGGAGCCGCCGCCGGCGAAGAAGCCCAGGAAGGTTGTAGAGGCGCCTCCCCTCCCCAATGTTGCTCCTGACCGCCCTAGAGGCGGGAATGGCAAGGGGAAGGGTAAGGGTAAGCCCTCAAAGGGTGGACAGAAGGGGCCGAAGCGTACCTGAGGGTACGAAAGCTCCCTTCATATCCGCCTGGACCGCGCCTGTGCGACAGGAACAGCGGTGCCAGTTATACCCGTCGTGCCTAGAACGAAATGGTTCTCACTCTCTCCCGTTAAGAAAGGGGGGGGGGGAGCGGACTGCGAGCCGGACAACCCCGTTAGACGTCGAGGCATCTATGGTGGGTGGAAGGCTCATGCGTTTCGTCGAGGCCTGGCGAGGTGTGATGTCAGACAGTCTGGTCCTGGGATGGTTATCCCAGTGTTACATGCCGGAGTGGTGGGACTTTCCACCACAAAATCTGTCTTTGGCACCTGTCTGGACACCAGTACCAAGGGAGCCAGACAAGTTAGAAGCCATTCAAAAGGAAGTGTCGGGTTTGTTTCTGAAGGGAGCAATAAAACCAGCAAACCGGAACACTCCAGGCTTCTATTCAAACATGTTCCTTGTCCCCAAGAGCACAGGGGGATGGAGACCCATACTCAATCTCAGGCCATTAAATTGGTTTATCCATACGCCTCGGTTCCAGATGGAAACGCCGAGGTCGGTAATGGCGGGATTGAGGAAAGGAATGTGGTGTGTATCGATCGATCTGAAAGATGCATATTTCCACATTCCTATGAATCGGAGTTGGCACAGGTTTCTGAGATTTGCGTTTCAGAATCAAGTATGGGAGTTTACAGTTCTCCCGTTTGGCCTGTCGACAGCTCCGAGGGTTTTCACAAGAGTGGTCCTTGCGGTGACAGCGTTTCTTAGAAAAGAGAACGTGGCGCTACACACCTACATAGACGACTGGCTGCTCAAGGCAGACTCGGCAGCCAGGTTGAACGTGGATACTGCTCTGACTCTGAAGTTACTGATCTAGACGCCCACTCAACATTTCGTTTATTTGGGGATGCGATTCGACCTCGAGGAGGGCAGGGTTTACCCGTCAGAGCCCAGAGTGGTGTCTCTGTTAGCCATCCTCAAGAGTTTTCGAGTGGGAAACCACATTCAGGCGAGGCGGTTCCTTCAGATGCTGGGCATGATGGTCTCCATGGAGCAGGTTATCCCGTACGCTGCTCTAATGCGAAGGCCTATCCAGTTGCATCTGATGTCTCTGTGGAAACAGAGAACAGAACCCCTGTCAAAACTGGTGCCAGATTTGGAGCCGATAATATCGCATCTTCTATGGTGGAAACAGCGTCAGAATCTCCTATTAGGGGTTTCGCTGCACCTACCCCACCCCCAGCTGTCCGTCTACACGGATGCATCGCTGGAAGGGTGGGGTGCCTGCCTGGGAGAACACCAGGTCTCGGGCACATGGACTCTCCCGGAGAGTCAGCTGCATATCAATCTGTTGGAAATGATGGCAGTGGAACTGGCGTTGGAAGAATTCCTTCCGATGATCAGGGGCAAGGTGATTTTGATACGGTCGGACAATTCGACAGTAGTATCATATATAAATCGCCAAGGCGGGACCAGGTGAGATCCATGTGCTTTCAGCAGAGCGGGACCAATTTATTGTCTCCGGAGAGGGTCTGCGATTGCCAAGAGCAGAGTTTATGTCAAAGAATCAATCTTTGAAATATGCCGGCAAACCGATCATTATACCGAAATTAACTAGGTTTGGTCGTGATGCCAGTATCTGGTGCCCAGCCCGTGCTTTGTACAAAAAACAGACAGACTTGTTACGGTCGAATGATAGACATCTGTGGATCTGGCATAAATAACCTTATGGCGCCGCATCCATCGATTCTATCTCTCGTTGTGTGGTGGAAAGCACACAAACTACCCAGGAGATTGCGACTGGGCACGAGGTGCAATGCGCAAGGGCGCACGATGTCAGTGGAATAGCCGCCTCAACCACACTTTACAATGGTGTTCCTTTAGAGGGCATCATGGCCGTTGCACAATGACACTGTGAGTCCTCATTCACGGATTACTATATGAGGGATGTGTCAGACTCCGCCAATGCACTCGCCTTAGCTGTTTTGAAACGATAGTTTTAAAGCGGCCACACTGATCTGCTCCCTTTTTGGTACTTGAAAAAGTAAAATTTAAGGAACAGACATGGTCTGGCGAGTAGATTACAAACAAATTTTGTCACGGATGGTCGAACAAGTGCTTGGTTGAAAGCTCCACGTCTGAAATCCAATAATCATGCGGTAATTCAAGTTTGAGAGTTTTTTGTATTATGTTTATATATCATGATCATTCATCTTATATATTCATGCTCATTCCCAGGCTGATATGTCTAATGAGATGTTAACCCTCTTCGCACATTTGTGTTTCAGGCAAGATGCATGTCCGTGAGTTCTCTCCCTTTTTTCGGAGAAAGGGGGTGGGGGAGCAGTGATGCAATTGTGATTCGGTCCCAGAACTTGTCGGTCCTGTTAGGTCTCCGTATGTCAAGATTAGGTCTACGTTCTTTCTCCAGGGGCAAAAGAGGCTTTGTATGGCTTGCCCCTTCCCACCAGGTGGCTGACTAAATCTTGTGTTATCAATGAGTAATGTAATGGTAAGTATTGGGCGAAGGAGAATGAAGGAAATTTCAATTTTCCTTTCTCCGAGATCTAACAATACTTAGCATTACATTACGGACCCTGCCTCCCAGCCCCACGGAGGCAAGCCATGGGTATTCTCTTGTTTGGTAGCTATGCAAACAATATGAGTGTCTCTAGCAGACGTGTACCCGCTTGTTGGGAGCCGGGTGCCTTGTTCCAGGAGCCGGTAAAGCGTACTAAATCTAGATTCCTAGAGCCAGCTCGCAAGCTAGCTGTATTATCAATGAGTAATGTATGATTCCACAACTTTAGGTGTGCTCCGAAGAAATCCGAAAAACTCCTTAAAATCCGAAAACCTTTTATAATGTAACAAAAACCTGGAGGTGAGGGTATGCAATCTCTAATTCCTCTTATCATGCGCACTGATCCATTTCGTGATGTACTTGTGAGTGGGGGTGGGCGGGGATGAGTAGATTTCAGCAATCTCGCCCTGGCCTTAAAATTCTTCAAGAAATCCGGGTTCCGGAGCATGACTTTAGAAAGTCTGCATGGATTGGCTAATCTTCGCGGCATAGTAATGTCTTTCAATGTGCCTTTATAATTCATTCATCAATGGTGTATTAGATCTCAATAAATGATTTGATTTCTTCCGTATATTACGAGGTTTGGACATAGTTAATTTTGCACCAAAAATTAGAAGCGTTAATTTTGCACCAATGTCTAATAGAAGTGTTAATTTTTTTAAGTGAACAGTTAATTCACCAAGGGCTTACCGATCTTAATGAAACTACAGATTTGTTCTATGCCATCATTGCATCCAATCTCCATCATAATGGAATTTATGTTCAAATATGTGCCATTCGTTACGTGGTTTGGTGTTAGTTTATCAGGACGAAAATTACGATTTTGGCCAATATATCAGTGTGTGCGGTTACTCCGCCTGTCTACCTGCCTGCTTGACTGTCTGTCTGTCTGTCTGTATGCCTGCCTGCCTGCCTGTCTGCCTGACTGCCTGCCTGCCTGCCTGCCTGCCTGCCTGCCTGCCTGCCTGCCTGCCTGCCTGCCTGCCTGCCTGCCTGCCTGTCTATCTGTCTGCCTCGGTTAAGTTTTGGTTTAGCTCGTCATATCGTCTTCTATCGCGGCATGGCTTCACTGTATTTGGACTAAGCTTGGGCACAGGCTTCCTTATAGCAATGGTATTGAGTGCGATGATAGTGAGGCCATGACGTCAAAGATCAAGACC
The DNA here is from genome assembly GCA_034401795.1 of Chaetoderma sp. LZ-2023a. NCBI lineage: Eukaryota > Metazoa > Mollusca > Caudofoveata > Chaetodermatida > Chaetodermatidae > Chaetoderma > Chaetoderma sp. LZ-2023a. The sequence continues at coordinate 267,496,274 of CM067369.1, read as the reverse complement.
TGTCACTCTGACCATTATATAAACTATTTTTGTATTTTAAAGTTTGCTTTAGATTAACATATCGACTTATATCTCGGCATGGCTCCACCCTATTGAGACGAAACTCGGACATCTGCTTCCGTATATCAATGGTATTGAGTACGATGATAGTGAGGGCATGACGTCAAAGATTAAGGTCACTCCGGAGTGGACCCGTAATGGAAGATTCCAGTTTATCCGTTATTCGTATGACGTCATAATCAGCTACGTTACGTGCAGGAGGACGTCATAATCAATTACTTCACGAGCGGCGTAGCTAAGTTCGTCTTGAACGCTTAATTGTTGACTGACTAAACCGAATTGTATGTCTTTACTATTCAATAAACATGATGATGAATATTTTGAAATTAATTTGACTGCGTGCTGTTGCTGGCAAATTAGTTTCACAATTTATATAGTCATAGAAATTGATATTCAGGGAGTTCAGGGGTCGGTCGATCCCAACACGGGAGAAGTGTAGGTGGAGCTTAGCTAAAGATGGTCGGGGCGATAGCTAAAACTGTATTCCTCAATTATGACGACACGCACAAACTCACTGACGTACACATAACACATACGCGCACGCACACGCGCACACGCACGCACGCACTCACGCACGCACGCACGCACGCACGCATACAGACGCACACAGACGCATACTCATATGGCAAATCTGTACATTTAGCAGTAACGTATTGGAAAATGTGTATTTGTAAACATGTACTATTTTTAGCTCGACTTTGCGAAGTAAAACGAGGTATTGTGATACCATGCACATCGTGCGGCGGTGGCGGCGGCGGCGGCGGCGGCGGCATCCAATTTGAGTTTACCTCAACTGATCAGTTTATATCTCATGTTTGATTAATCATACTGGACGCAAACTTGGCCACATGCTTCCTTATAATGGCACAGCATGACGTAATGACGTTGGGGTCAAAACGGCAAAGGTCAAGGTCATTGTGACCTTTGTAAAAACCTTGTTTTTCAACTTTAACATTTTCCATTTAGCTCATCTTTTCTGTTTATATCAACAATGATGTTTTGGTCAAATGGTCAAAGGTTACGGTCACTGATATGCATGGCAATCGTCTGTCGTCCATCGTCCCTCCATCAACTTTTGTTTATAAACAATACTCCTCATTAACCTCTTGTCGGGTTGCAACTAGTTTTCCTGGAAGGATCCTATTGGTAGTTGACTGCAGAATTTATTCACAGAACCTTGATTGGTCAATTTTTTGGGTGAAAATCTGAGATTTTATGAACAATTTACCGGAAATTGTCAAAACATTAATCCACATTAACCATTGGCGGATTTCAACCTAATTTGGCTGGAAGGAGCCTAATTCTTTCGGTATTAGAATTTGCATACAGAATTTTGATTGTTCAATTGTTTTATGTGAAAATCAGATTTTATGTAATATTTAGATTAACCGCTTGGCGGATTTCAACTTACTTTGGCTGGAAGGACCTTATGGGGCTATGCTTCAGAACGTATATACAGAACTTTGACTGGTCAAGTTTAGGGGGTGAAAATCCTAGATTTTATAGAAATTTACTGGAAGATGTGAAACCGCTACTCATCATTAACCGCTTTGCAGATTTCAACACTAGTTTGCTGGACAGACTCTATCGGGGTAGGCTCCAGAATATCTATTCAGAATTTTAATGGGTCGATTTTTATGGTGAAAATCATAAATTTTACGAAAGATTAACGGAAATTGTCAAAATACATCTCCATAATAGCTTGGTGGATTTTTATCCAAAGTTGGCTGGAATGATTCTATAGTGGTAGGCTCCAGAACTTCTGTTCAAAGTTTTGATGGCCATTTTGATTTTTTGAAAACTGTCCAGAACCATTTAAGACGCCATTCCTTAATTAGTGGCTGAAGTTGAACGAAACTTGGGTGGAATAGTTCTATGACAGTAGGCTTCAACATATCAAACGAGAATTTTGATTGGTCCATTTCTTTGGTGGCTATCTTGAATTTTTCAAAAGTCCATGTCTTCTGGTATTTAAATGCAAATGGTTCAAATGCTAATGGTATGGTCCGGGTTAGCGTTACAGGCCCCTGGGCCTCTTGTTGATAACGAAATTGATAGGCCTTCTATAGTTATTTTATGTTTCAAGTCACGCATCATAGTTCATTGCAAAGAAATTACTTGCAATGTGCTTACACGCAGGCGCGTGGCTATCTCTTCTAGTTTTTAATGTATGTTCTATGTGTGCGCTTAGCCGTAGCTGCTGCCCTGCCCCGCCCTGCCCTGCCCTGCCCTGCCTGCCCGCCCTGCCCTGCCCTACCCTGTCATGCCCTTCATATTCTCGGTTACATAGTTTGAACCCCATGTCCCCATCTCAGACTACAGTTTTAATCCGATCAATTCCAAACTTGGTCAACTTCTAGGAATGTGTTGGCAACTTCTGCTGTTTAACAGAATTTGGATTTGCGGCTCAATGATTTCCGAGAAACCCACCCTTCCGTACCCAATATGAAATTGGCAGTATGCTACTACACCTACAGTTTGTATAGAATCATTTTCATACATGCGTAAGACTTTCCACTTAATGTTTCAAAGATGCTCTTTGACTTTTAGGTCAAAATATTTCAAAGTTGTTATCAGTAGGGGTAAAGGTTTTCAGCAGTTTTGATAGAAATGAAGCACCATTGATCAGCGAAAAATCAATAACCATATTTGAAGATCCCTCGTGTCACCCATTAATGTCAAGGTTGCCACATTTAGGGTCGATGTCAAAGGTTTAACCTTCGAATCTGTCTACATTTATTATCCGATTACCACCAAACTTAGCCAGAATGTTGGCATTGGCGTCTTAAAGAAGCCTATTCCCTTTGGGACCAAAGGTCGAGGTGACCCATTAGTTACAGGAATACAAATTAGGGGTCGAGATTATCTGTTTATCTTGTGTGTTGCAGGTCATCCTGGACTGGTTTGTACAGTTGAGCTTCGCTATCAGGCACATGCATAGTAGACATATTCTTCATAGAGGTAAGTATCGCACGGGAATACATACCTCTATTATTGGCCAGCGCTCTTGGTACAGCAAGGCGGGTTAGCAATGAAGTCATCGGGAAGAGAGATTGATTAAGATATGGGTTTTTGGATAGCAGTAAAGCGACAGGGACAAAGAAAATGAGATGCTGAGGGGAAGTCGTGCTATGGAGATATGGGAGGATAGGTATGAGAGGGTGTGTATAACGGAGGAAAATATGAAAGTGTGAGTATATGAGATGGTAAAGATGGATAGAAAACGGGAAATGGATGATTTTATAAGAGGGTTGTATGCAGTATATGCGTGGGGATGGGATAAGGTGTAAAGAGGTGCTGAGGGGAGGCCGTTTAGGGTAAGAAGAGTAGGATCAAATTGCAACATAATCTTTTCCACGCGGCTGGGTTTCAAGGGACCCAAATGTATAGCATATCAAAAGTCCGCCAAAATCCAGTTATGGGAAAGTATTCAAATTTGCATAATTATGCTAATTACCTTTAGCCACAATGTGAAAATCGAAGGCTTGCTATGCTTTTTTATTCAACGTGCGAACATGGTAGAAATGGTCTATATATCTATATGTTTTCAGGGTCATAGAATACAATGAGTATATTGTTAATCTTCTAAATGCATTACATAGCAGCAATTATGCACATTAGCAATTATTGAAAAATGGTTGTCGCCGTATACCGTTTCTTCTATCTTCTAAACATGCTAACATGGAGAAAAATAACCCCCCACCCCCCGTTTCTGATTTAAGGGGACGTCACCACAGTGTTTTCATCAATTGCCAAAGCAACGTCCATCAAGTGGCGTTATGGAGATAGAACAACTGACACCTCAAGTCATCACAGGCAGATGTGCAATAAAGCCCATGTTTCCACTATGTACATCTCTGAGTCACTGCCATTGTTAGTTGCATTGGAATGAATACACTATGGCATTAGATCTGGTGTTAGTGACATGTCTGTTTCTACAGGTATCATCTGTTGCCCGCTGATTTTCCACACCGCATTCCCCTGGATCCAGATGGCAGTATCTCCCGTCCAAATATGAATTTGACAGTACATTCGAAGGCTGGAAATTCGCGGATGCAAATGTTGGCGGTAAATCATTTGCCTCAATGTACTTTGAATTTTTCACAACATTTTCCTTGAATCGTTTGTACCGCAGAACAACTAGACTATCTTTCGAGGATATTGTAATCGCCTCCGTCTGTCTGGCCTTCTGTCCGTCTATCTGCCTATCCGTCCATCATGCTATCTCCTCCCAAACCATTGGGGAGGGGGATGGGGGGGGAATTAAATCAAATTTGGTATGTGGGTTACCCATATGATTCCGCCTTCCAAGAGGATATTTAGATTTGGATCCGCCCCCCCCATGGGGCGTTGTGGGGTCAAACGGTCAAATCAGTTGTAACGCAACTCCTCTGAAATCGTTAGATGGAACGCAACCAAATTCTGATATCCGAGTTAAATGTCAGTTACCCATATGAATGTGGAGTGCAAAAGGACGTTTACATTTGGCTCCGCCCCCGGTGTGGGATTTGGGATGTGTCAAAGGTTCAAAGCGGTGAATGTGGGGATTTGCGATGACACGTCATCAACCGTTCAATCGAGTTTATATTGTAATGGGTAAAAGCATCGACAATTCCGGAACGTTCACGACAGCACTATTTTAGTAGGATTGTAAGAGATACCCTAGGTCTAAAGTTTAGAGGTTGAATGACATCCAAGAATAGAGTAAGAATGAATAGTAACTTTAAGCAAATACAGGACACGAGATGATCTTTAGACATTTTAATATTGCACAGTCGAGTTTTCCTTGCATTTTGCTCTGGCTCAGCTCCGAAGTATAGGCCATCGACATGGCTATCCATACCATCATGATATACGCGGTAAACCAGTAAATGGGTATAGTCTCCGAAAGGAACAATGTCAGCCGAATTTGAAGTCAAGATAGCAGTTTGAACAATTAACATATCAGCATCCAACTGGCTCGAGGTATGCGCTTGAGGTGGATAAGGATAGTTGCTTGTTCAATTTGTTACTAAAAACAGCTGCATTCTTCAGAGGTACACTTGTTTATGGAGTCAGTATATCAGTTAGACCTGATCCATGTGTCACATCTTTAATATAAGGACCTTTGCAATAACTATAAAAAGACTGCCGTAGCCTTGTCAAATATGTCTGTGATATAGTTCACGTATATGTAACAAACAGTTTCAAATGTCTCTCCATGCGATCACGGCATGCATTGTAAAATAGCATCTTTATCAAGTACATAATGGTCAAGATCGGGACTGATTGCACCTCCGTTTTCAACCAGTTTCATTAGTGCATCTGCTATTGCTTGCTTGTTTACTTCTCATGGAAGTGATGAGTGGTAAAAAACAGTCGGCTGTGGAGTGCACAACTTGTACTCGAAGTAGGATCAAGCTGAGTCTCTACAAGAATTGTGGATCGGAATTATGGGCTGACAAACCACTTACAAGTCCGCGCAGCGAGGGATCCGGTCCAAACGAATTCAGATAACTAAGTGTTTTGAAAATCTTGTATGTATCATACTTATTAACCTTTAAGGAGATAACAGCGATGGAGAAACAAACAGAATCAACAGCTGAATTTGACCACTTCGGATGGATGTTTTCATGTTTCTAGATTCAAGGAGATAATCATGGTCTGGTATACTGCAGTGTCCACTAATATGTTCATCCAGGGAAATCCTCTGTTCTTTTCCTTCTCATGATCGGCCTAGCTCCCAGCAACATGACCTATATCTTCTCAACCTTGAGCTACGTTTGTGACAATGTAAAGTGGTGCCACGTCTGACCAGCCATTGTTTTAGAACGCCATGCTGATCACAGAAACGGTGCCAAGCTGGAGTCCCGTTAAAACCCGTTGCTTCATATGGAGCTGACCTTCTTGGCTGCACCAGCCCCTTGATGACACGGACCAGTCGTATACATATTCTTGAGCCAGTCTATGCAGAGAATGCAGAAAAACATATTCTTAGTGGGAAAGCAATCTCTCAAGCAGTTCGAGGATATCTCGTGGTTCATGCAGCCCTCAGTATAATGCTGATTGTAAATGCCCACAACCTACAACTACCTACCATTTCAGATACAGATCCCAACACTGTAGAAGAGTATAGTGATATGCCGCCAGATGAATGTTTTAAAGAAAATGGCAATGTCGATGAAGATGGTGAGTGTGTGCTTCACCGTAGCATTATCCACAAACAATGCATTGCGTGTTTTCAAGGACAAATCAGATGCTGAGAAGGATTCCGTGATCGACCATAGGACAGCTAACAGTTGACTTCAGTATATGGATATATTAGAAATTCTACGGAATTTCAATAAGACAGAGATGGCCAGAGATTGTATTGGAATCGACACCTTCAGGTCGTTAGTAAGATGCTTACATAACGTGGCGCTGATGGGCATAATCTATCTAGCAAGTTCACACACATCTATGTATTAATGATGCAAGAACTACATGAAAGCGCTCCAGATGTCCATACTAGCTTCTTCAATGGTCATTACGGTATCATCTACTGATCTGGTCATCTGGGATGTCCTTATGAGGAGTATCAAGACCAGTGATGGTCTAACAAGAGGCAATGGAATGACATATTCATCGTCTCATTTGGCTGTTGTCCATGCCTGCCTGCACCGATTTCTCCTATAACATGCATGAGCTCACTTGGGTGAGTTGTGATTCCAATAAGCAACACAAAGATTCCACACAATCTCTAATATAACGTGATAAATGTGCGTAGTTGCACTTTCTTCCATGTTCATCTACAGTTTGTCCGTTTCACTGGACTAATATTATTCGTTTATCCACAGATTTGAAGACACAGAACATATTCGTGACCAACCATAACATTGTGAAGGTCGGTGATTTTGGCATCGCAAAAGTGTTGAATAATACGCTAGATAAAGCAATGACTGCCATTGGAACACCGCACTATCTCAGCCCAGAAATCTGTCAAAAACAACCGTATCCTTTTTATGAGTCTTATAATTAGAAGACCGCAATATATATAATGTATTATTTTTTTTCATTCACACCTCTGTGTTGCATGCTTACAGGGCCCAACTTAAAGGCAGGTCAACAGATGGGTTAGCACAATGCCTCCAAATCCCCCCCGCCCCCACCCCTGCACCCAATGTGACACAAACGGTATTTTGCTTTAATCTGTGGGTTTTTGCGTAACCAATCATGTATAGTTGGTAGCATTGCAAAATATCAGCCAATAGATCGACCAAGCTTAAAATAATTCAGTCAGTTTGCACTCAACTTCTCTTAAATTCACATATAACTTAGGCCATAAGAATAACGTTGGAATGAAAATAAGGATGCTGTTTATCACCAGGTATGAGATAGTTTGACATGATCGCTGAGCGATTACTCTCCAAACGGTTAACAGAGACCAGTCATGACAACTTGGCCCTTGGCAGTTCTGAGGGCCTCGGGTAAGAATTTCAGAAACTTTGCGCAGGGTCACCCGAGTGCTAAGTTTGGCCCTGCATGTCTATACATAATACACTGCCCTGGATACATTTTGTTAATCAGAACATCCATCTTACCGCAGGTATGGTCACCAGGCATGCACGGAGGATTTTCACCCAGACGGACTTTGATTCTGGAATCACAAGATCAGACATTGTGTCCAAATTACTGAAATTGCGTTTCCTGCCAATAACTCTACGAGTTCCGAGTTCAACTGAGGGTCGCTAACATGGTCTTACATCAAAAGCAATGTTTAAGTTTTATGGGTCCAACGGGTCATAGCCATTGTGACCCAATTATTGAACTTAGGTTTATGAATTAACTCTTGAGCTACTAAAACGACGTTCGTGAGCTTTGGTCTGGTCATTGTCTTAATGGACTGCAGAACTATTCTGATTATGGGTTTCAAAAGGTCAAATGTTACAGGGCCACCATTTGTATCGATTTTTATATCTGGAAAACATTTTGGGAGATGTTAAGAGTCGTGGTGGTCCGATTATACGAATAGAGCCTCTGACAAATATCTTTCAGCTGACGTGGTTGTAGCCATATAGGACCAACGGTCTGACACTGACATATCGAAGAGCCTCTTCATTTCCACTTACATGTAAGTTCGTTGTAACCCAATTATTGGAATTATAGATACAGATCAACATCTGCATCCTCCTCATGTAGGCCCTTAACTCATCCCAGATATAACCAAGCCAGTGACATGTGGGCACTGGGCTGTGTCGTGTATGAACTGTGCTGTCTTCATGTACCATTCAGTGCACCTGACCTTACACAACTCATGATGGCAATTACACAGGGCCAGTACCACCCCATTCCCAGGTATGCAACACCAGATTTATGGTCATACACGAATCTCTGACAACATAACAACATCACCAATATCAGTACCTCAACCTTCAGAAACACCACAATTCCCAACCTCATCACCAATACCATCCCTTAATGCATCTGCTACCATAAAGGCTCTGGCAACGATAGCAACAATAAGCAAACATCAAGTGACAAACCCGAATCTACAGACACTAACAAACAAACATTAATAAAGGGATCCGAATGATGCTCCGCCCACCTTGTACTCTCGTTTGAATCAATTCAAATGACTTTAAACCGTTGAACTCCGGAATCTCAATTTCCAGATAACTATGTAAGTAAGCTGTTGAATATTTTGAAACTAATTTGGCTGGGACTGTTGCTGGCTATAGGCCTACAACATCTCCCAGTCAAATTAATTTCCAAATTTTCAAAAGCGCATTTATTAAATTATAAATTGATCAAAGACAAACAATTCAGTGACGCTCGTAATGGACGATTGCCACGTTATTGACGGATATACGTCATATTGATTGTGACGTCAGCTACCATGTGACATGTTTGATTATGACATAATTTTATTTGCGTAACAGATCGGGTCCCTATATTAGCTACAAAAAGCAACAAACGCTTCAGCAATGCGACAATGACATCATCAGCTAGGCCATAGCTAAATAGGCCAACCGGCCTAACCGCCTCATGTACATTTCTGTTTTCTTTAGCCACTTCGGCCCTATTTTGGAAGATATTGTGTCACACCTTCTCAATGTGGAACCGTGTGAGCGACCTACTGCTGAACAACTACTCTGTATTACATCAATGCTTCAATACGTGGATACGTATGTAGAAAGATACAGGGATCTCCGGTCACGAAGTGAGACCGGATCTACACCAACCGCCGAGGACCACCATCCGGTAATCCGGAAAGATAAGAGAGGAAATATTGTCAAGATCGGAGCTGATACTCCACCGACGCCAACACGACCGGAACAGGTGAGATTGTGTTAGCATTAGGACAATGGCGCGTGACATGTTAGAATCAGATGGGTGAGTATGTGTATTAGGATACCACGAAATCCTCTCATCTGATTCTATTTCAGATGGATTAATTATCTATATATTCAAATGTTCGTAAATGCATATCTTGCCAAGCATAATGTATTTAATTTGTGTATATGGTGAGAAAGAAATAAATGCCTCACTATACGTATATGTTATGAATACGTATACTACGACAAAATAATGGTACGTCTCTTGGGCTGGTACTGCCAGGGGCGGGGAGGTACACATGCCATTAGCCACCCACCCATCGCCCTTATACCCGCCCCTGTATCTATCCGACTATTAGTACATCCAATTTTTTTTCCGCTCATTAATTTATCTTTAACTGAGAGAATTTTTTTTAAACTTAATAAACCTGTTATTTCTGTGGTCAGAAGGTCAATACTCGTGCTCATCCATTACAAATATATTATTGGCCAAAGTTGGAATTTTCGCAATTATCGTGGTTAATCTGTCTGCCTGTCCATCTGTAAATCCGTCCATCCGTCGGCGCCCAAGTTTTTGGTTTAGCCCACGTATTCTCTGTTAATCTCAGTGTTGGTTCATTCCATTGGGACTAAATCGGGACACATACTTCACTATGTCAGTGGGATGGAGCACAAGGATATATTAGGTCATAAGGTCATGGTCACAATGCCCTATGTATATAGCTGTGTCTGTTTACGTTTTTGGTTTAACTCAACATATCGTCTTATATCTCAGGATGTGTTCACCCAATTGGGCCTAAATTGACACATGCGTTACTAGATCAAGGAGATGAAGTACGATAATATTGAGGTCATGAGGTCAAAGAGCAATGTCACTGTTATACGTATAAAACAATCTTTCCTGTTTTGTTTAGTTGAACGATATGTTCATGACGGAAATTTGATTGTGTTTCATCTGTTTGATATATGTAGCCATGTCTCCAAGTTTAGACTCGATATTTAAGCCTTCAACTTGTACTTTCACTACTATTTGTTGTGTGACATCTCATTGGCCAAACGCTTACATGGCCCCATGGTCACGGGTCCGCATGCTGCAATAGATTAACTCGGGATCTATACTTTACAATAACCTATTTCCTATGTGCCTATTGACCCATGCCACACCACTGTTGAACAAATGAAACATACGCTACTCTGTGGCAAAATGGTCAAAGGTTACCGTTCATATGGACGGAGCGTGCGTTTTCACGACGTTTGTTGCATCGGTTTCTATTATATCTGTCCCAGTTAAAAGGTTATTAGACAATACCATCTTGTTGTTTCGGCAGAAACGAGGTAACCAGCAGAGAACTCCTCCCAGAAGGCCAGATGTGGACCAGATCAAGATGCAGTCTGCAGTTACACCCAAGTCAAACCGATCCATTCGCAGTAAGAGATCTGCATCAGATTCTGACTGCCCTGGCATGCCAGGAAAGGTGAGACAATCCATGCGCCTGTTAAGTGAGCATAATTTTGTGCATACGCATAACACTTGCATAATTAAAACAGTAACACAATCTGCAGTACAGGCCGGAACATATTGCCGTGATGGGAACACATGTGATCGTATTCTTATACAAGGACCATCTTCCCAGGGTAGGCCTACTAGCCTGCTACTAGGATGCCATGGCATGCAGGTTCTCGAAATTTGTGTTACAGTTCTGGATGAGGCTGATTTTTAACTACCAGTAAACATTCCTTCTAACTTGACGTGTGCTTGGCAAGCCAAGCTTATTGTCAGAACAGCCAGCTGTATGCATTTCTGCCATTTTTACGTCGGCTAGAATCGACCATGGCAGCCAACAGCCACCGCGCCAGGAAAAAACATTTCTGACTTTCTATCGCATCATTTCCTCAACTCTAGCAATTTCTCTACTGTGACTGCCTGTAACATGTTACAGGCTGCCCACCTAATAAAATAGTTGCAGTATTCACAAACGGTTCCTTTCTAATACAGGATAGAGGGATTTAATTCTAGCTGTGCCCAGCCCATTTCTCCCTATGCTCCAGATCGTGTTGTGATCGATATATATAATTTGAAACGTGAATTCCTAGTGTCACAAATTCAAGGTAACTATATGCAGCAGAGCTTTTGAATATTTTGAAATTAATTTGACGTAATGCTGTTACTGTCTAGTGCAGCAACAGCGCCCAGTCAAATCAGTTGCAATATATTCAGGTCTACATTTCTACCAGTGTGTTCATTATTCATAGGCAACTACCCCCACGTGTTACGGTGGCTCCACGATATATCCCAAGGTGGAGAGACAAGGAATGAAGGCGACTGTCCATGTTTGCAAGGACAGGCGAGATAATCCACCACTGAGAGGGGTTCGCTCTGAAGTAGTCCTAAATTACGACCACATCAAGCCGACTCCTCAGTACCCTCAGGATTTATGGAGCCAGTAGATAAGACCGGGAGGTTAAACAATCAAGTATAAATGGTATTTCCTATCTTATACTAATATATCTTGTTATAACCTAAAATTAATTTTTTTATGTTTGTTTTAGGAGGAAACACCAGCATTTAATCTGTGCAAGAATCTGCTGAGGAAGCGTGCTCAGTCTGTTTGTGTTTCCGGAATGCAGGCAAATAAACAATCCCCGATGTTCTTTCAGTCAGCGAGTAGAGCTCCAATGCCAGTTTCTGAACAAATGACGCCGTGGTCACTGAAGAAAAGTAAAGTCAGTAAAAAACCAATAATACCGGCATGTATGAAACCCAAATTATTACTTCCAGAAATGTCTCTCTTGGAATGGGACGATAAAGACGCGACGAGTCGAGATGAAGAGTGCTCAGTGTTCAGAGAAGATGATAGACCAGATCATTCTGGGTTAGCATCACCGACGTTAGCATCGCCAGCCCTACCATCACCAGGCCTACCATCACCAGGGTTACCATCATACGGTCTACCATCGCCGATGCAGAAAGAAAACTTTCTTGATCGGATGTCGTTACAAGATCGTCTGGACAGACATTCGGATAGTGGTCTAGAGACGGATATTATTCAGGAAGAAGATGAAGAGGAGATTAAGTCACCAATGCATATTCAAAAGGTACCACTCCAGTGTTCACCTGTCCGCATCAACACCAAGACGTACACTGTTAAAGCGTCCATTGATATGACCACTTCTCAGACAAACCGCATCAATAAGGCTCTATATGACTCATGTCAGGATGACACGATCAAGGTCACCGTAGACCGCATGCTCCACTATCTAGAACAGAGGTGTGGCAAAGCACGCGCTGATCACATGATAACGAGGGTGTCTACGTCACTGGAGAGCAAGATGCCATATGATAAGATGATACAGGGATGGGATGATGAGCAATTATGTCTGTTTCCTGTCGTACTGCAAGTAGTTCTCCTGGAGAGCATTGTCTGATGATGCAGGAATGGGATGGTGAACAAGTAAGTCTGTGGCCTGCCATACTGAAGGTAGTTCTCCTGGAGAGCACTGTCTGAGAATCGAGTGACAATTAAAACCACACATCTCTAATATATTACGGAAATCTGTTTTTGGGAATAAATGGCCGTGGTTCTTTAAGACGGGTGGTCATATATGAGAGGTAATACGACATCTCGCTTTAAGGAACCAGACTTAATTAACCCCAACAGATAATTACCACGGCCAATAGTTCTATGTTGAGCCGCTGTTTGTCGACTGACCATGCTTAATGGCTCTTACATGGTCTGTTATAAATCCGTTTGCCTGTACCGATTCCGAGCCTCTAACCCTTTGAACCCGAATACGAAACCTCATTTATACGCCTAATTCCAGAACTATTCTGCTGAATAGTGTGAAGCTAATTGGACATGATTCTGTTGCTGCCTGTGGTAGCAACAGCTTCCTGTCAAATTATTTTCAGAATTTTTAGCAGCTTCCTACAAGTACGCTTACCTTGAAATTACGGTTCTGGAATCTACAGTGTTCAAAGGGTTAATGATATCTGCATTAAGGTTAACACGTCAAGATAAATCAACCGGTATTAATAAAACGATGGTATTAATATGTACTTAAAGCTGACATGTCATTCTAATACACTAAATACTAAAAATGTTAGTGCTTCTTGTCCGTCGCGTTTAAATGTGTTACTTGTATGCATAAATTGGCATAACTAAATGCATCGATTACTTTTTGTTAAAATATTATTGGAAACCAAATATACGAATTGGTGTATTGTCATGTGCATTAACGATAATAAAAATTGATTGTTATATCAGAATTGCGTGTGTAAATAATATTTGTTTGATCTATACAAGGTCTTGTATTTACGTCTGAAATTGTATGCATCTCAAGTTCTATAAACCTAGTGTCCAGTCAGTGTTCTATTCTGTCCTTCGACATTACTAATAGGCCCCTATGCTGTAGTTCACTCCATAATCATAGATCTAAATTTTTATGTTTCGTTTTCAACATTGTTTGTTTGAAAAGTGCAATTGAATCCATTGTTTATTATATTTATATTGATGGCTACAACCTCTGACGTATTATTATTATTATTATTATTATTATGATCAATATATAATATATGGTGCTGTACCGAGACTGGAGTGTTTGTTCTTATCTTCATTCTATAGCCTAGATAGTGCAAGTCACATAGGTGCTAGTACCACGTGATTTGTGAACAGATATTATTCATCAGTCACATACTACCAATCCAGGTCTTGAGTCACACGATGTACGTGGACAACTGAGCCTTCAAGGTGTTTTTTTTTTAATTTCAGGGCGAACTCGGCCAAAACCGGCCTCTAGTAGTCTTAAGGAATGTCCATTTGCAGGCCAAGAGAAAACTATATTTGAAAATTTACCACGGGAATTACTGGCTCGATAACCGAGCCAGTCATTCCAGCGGTAAATTTTCAGAAATAGTCTCTTGGCCTGCAAATGGGCATTCAACAAGTAATTATTTACATTTTCTTTTTTATAGATTTAGTCATTACAGGGTTAAAGAATATTGTGCTCACTAACCCCTCACCCCTCTCACGCGACCCATCTCTACAAACATGTCAGTGAACACCACACTTATGCTGCGGGTGCCTGGGGTCAGATGAGAGTTGGTCACATCAGTGCTATACACGTGGCATCTGCGCTCTTAGCGTGAAGTTATGCTGGCTCCCAAAGACAAACCCCGTTTCGGGGGCCCTGGGAATTTAGGGACGATGAGCAAATGGGCGCTGACTTAAGTTCGGCCTACACTGAGGAATAATAACATTCTATACTGCATTAAACCGTACTGGTATGTATATACATGTCAATATACATGTCAACAGCGCTCTTCTTGTAGAAGATGGGCTATCAATGAAAATTAAAAATCTACAACGATTTACACATGTTCGCCATGGTGCAAGGACGGGCGGGTAGACGAACGGATACAGACTGACGCACAATATAAGTAGCGTCTTCTAAGTTCCATAGTTAATTCAACTCTCGAAGTTTCATTAGCATGTTCCAAGCAGAACATACAGTACAGCTAGGAAATAAGTTAGAATTTTTCCAAAACAAAATAAAATGCACTGTTGAACATTTTGACTAAGGCAGCAAACGCGTCTCTCTATGACCTCTCTACAGAGGGTACAAACACCTCTCTATGACCTCTTTCTGCATAGGGACACACACCTCTTTCTATGATCTCTTTCTACAGAGGGCACGTACGCCTCTTTCTATGACCTCTTTCTACAGAGGGCACGGACCCACGCACGCACGCACGCACGCACGCACACATGTTTCTATGACGCCACTATTCCATAGAGGTTACAGACCCATCTCTCTATGGCTTCAGCATGCTAGAGGGTACAATCATGTCCTCGTGCAAACAATCTCGTACACACCTCATCTGAAGTAAGCCACCTCATCAGCTATCGTCAAAACACTTCATCAATCTCTTTCAAACGAGTCTTTCTCTCGCACTGGCCAATCACATCTCTCAAACGCTAAGCTGAATAAGGAAAACTGAAACTGAAACTTTCAAACACACCGCCATCATTCAAATGACATCATGCACCCCCATCCAATGGGCCTTTTCAGTTTATCCATCATCCTATAAGTGTAGGATGACCTCTTAATCAATTACACCATGAATGACTCGACTTGCCCCGTCTTCTCCGCGTAATCGATCGACGCGTACGAATTATCTCTTTACTATTTAATAAACATTCTGTTGAATATTTTGAAACTAATTTGACTGGACGGTGTTGCTGACACAGGCAGCAACAGCACCCAGTCAAATTAGTTTCAAAATAGTCAACGACTTACCTGTTTAGTTTTCTGGAAATTGATCGTCAGGGAGTTCAGGGATCGATCGACCCCGACACGAGGAAGGTGAGCTTAGCTAGAGATAGCGTGGCATAGCAAAAACTGGAAAGGTCCATTGATCTTCCCACCCACGAAAATAAGCTTCCCAAAGACTATGGAAATACTAAGTACAACAAACGGGGATTTCAAATAAATATAATTTTCTTGTACTTTTATTTAAAATTAGCGTTGTGTGGTTGACTCCGTGGACAGATTACTTTACGTTGAGCAACTCCGATAACGCTCGCCGTCTGAAAATAAAATGCGCAGTGCATTGAAAAGTGAATATATAAATATACATTCATATGCCTACTAGAAAGCAAGACGACTAGTCCAATCTAACATACCGAATATATTCTGTTTATTTTGTTGATTCGGATTTACTTTCAATGCTGAAAGTGTACAAAACCATTGCTCTATTCTAGTCATTAACCCTTTAACACTCATATCAGCCAAAAACCGCTTCTGCAATGATCTTAAATGTCCATTTGCAGACCAAGAGAAGACTATTTTTGAAAATGTACCACTGGAATGACTGGCTCGATAACAGAGCCAGTCATTCCAGTGGTAAATTGTCAAAAATAGTCTTCTATTGGTCTGCAAATGGGCATCTACTATGAGAAAATTGAAATTTTCTTGAAAGAATTCGAGTGTTATAGGCAACAGATAAAGCATAAAACTGATCTCTTAGGAACTAGGATCGCCTGAGCACAGAAATATCGTACATTCAATAATGGGGCCCGTTTATAGCTAAGCCCCGCTTCTTCTACCTAAGCCCCACCTCTCCTATCTAAGCCCCGTCTCTCCTAGCTAAGCCCCGCCTCTCCTAGCTAAGCCCCGTCTCTTCTACCTAAGCCCCACCTCTTCTAGCTAAGCCCCACCTCTTCTAGCTAAGCCCCACCTCTTCTAGCTAAGCTCCGTCTCTTCTAACTAATCTCCGTCTCTTCTAGCTAAGCTCCGCCTCTTCTACCTAAGCCCCACCTCTCCTAGCTAAGCCCCGCCTCTTCTAGCTAAGCCCCGCCTCTTCTAGCTAAGCCCCGTCTAGCTAAGCTCCGCCTCTCCTAGCTAAGCCCCGCCTCTTCTAGCTAAGCCCCGCCTCTCCTAGCTAAGCCCCGCCTCTTCTAGCTAAGCCCCGCCTCTTCTAGCTAATCTCCGTCTCTTCTAGCTAAGCCCCACCTCTTCTAGCTAAGCTCCGTCTCTTCTAACTAATCTCCGTCTCTTCTAGCTAAGCTCCGCCTCTTCTACCTAAGCCCCACCTCTCCTAGCTAAGCCCCGCCTCTTCTAGCTAAGCTCCGCCTCTTCTAGCTAAGCCCCGCCTCTTCTAGCTAAGCCCCGCCTCTCCTAGCTAAGCCCCGCCTCTTCTAGCTAAGCCCCGCCTCTTCTAGCTAATCTCCGTCTCTTCTAGCTAAGCCCCGCCTCTTCTAGCTAAGCCCCGCCTCTTCTAACTAATCTCCGTCTGTTCTAGCTAAGCTCCGCCTCTTCTAGCTAAGCCCCGCCTCTTCTAGCTAATCTCCGTCTCTTCTAGCTAAGCTCCGCCTCTTCTAGCTAAGCCCCGCCTCTTCTAGCTAATCTCCGTCTCTTCTAGCTAAGCTCCGCCTCTTCTAGCTAAGCCCCGCCTCTTCTAGCTAAGCCACGCCCTCACTTTACACGTGTTGGAATCGATTCCAATGAATTCCCAGTATCTAAATTTAAAGGTAACCATGAAGGTGAGCAGTTGAATATTTTGAAATTAATTTGACTGGGGGGGGGGGTGCCTTCAACAGCCCCTAGTCAAATTAGTTTCAAAATGTTCCAACAGAATGTCTTTAAATTGTAAACTAAGACATACAATTCATACACTTTAGTGACTTCAGCTAACATGAATCAGATGCTTTAGTGACAGCTCGGATCCCTCTATTGTAGGGCAAGGTGATCACCCTGGGGCAGTATTCGCGAAGAGGGCGAGATATGGCGCTCTAATAAAAGTACTACTTTTGTCTGTATCAGTTATTATAGTATTCCTCTACCTCAGAATCTCCTCCTGTGGCTTTGTCAAGAAGTCTGTTTTCCGATGGAGCGGGTTTCCTTTCATTCCAGCTAATTTGCTCAGGTCACTATTACTACGTCCATTTCTGCAAGTACAGAACGTTGTGTCATAATTATTGCTGTCATAATTTGGCTACGTTTGATGGGGAAGGAGTGAAACTGAGCGGATGACAGATTCAAATATCATGGCTGATAAAACAGAATTCCTGATGCATCTTTATGCTAAATGGTAAAATATATTTCTCTGTGTAGCAAGCGCAGAATGTGTTAAGCAAGGTTTGAAAAATCAGCATTCCAAGAATATAGGTAGGTGTGTCACTAAAGACAGAACAAACGACCAATGGGTGAATATAGTTTTAGCTATGCCCCGCCCATCTCTAGCTACGCTCCGCCCAGGAATTTCCCGTGCTTGGATCAATCGATCCGGGCACTCTGAATCCTGCCTATGGCAGCAAAAACACCCAGTCAAATTATTTTCAAAATATTCAACAATGTTTATTTTATTTTTAATTAAGACATACAATTCGTACAACTTGACGGACTATTAAGCGTCTATAACTGACTAAATCGCGTCATCCATGACGTACTTAATTATGACGTCAGCTTACATGTGAAGTTGTTGACTAAGACGTCATATGGTTGATCGATAAACTATTGATCCATTAAAGCACCACGTGACCTGATAACGTGTTATTGGGCCAATATATGGCCACAATGGACCGGTATAGACCCATCACCGGTCCAGTAACCTGGTTATCAGGATACTCGATTCGGTGTATTCTTGATGACTCTCATGAAGCAAATGTGGTTGGAGTATAATCTTGCATAAAAGACAACATTCAATGGGCAGGATCCGCTTCCTGCAAAAATTAGTAGGCCTATATGTTTGGAAAACAAGAGGTCGTTCCGTTGATTAAGTATGCGCGCGTTTTATTTAAAGCATTCCCAAAATCATTTTCGGAAAATCAGACTGTCGCCAGAGAAATTGGCCAATCAGAATTCTGAATAGACGTTATAGGAACCACCACCATAAGATCCTTCAAGCCAGATTTTGTTAAAATCCGACAAGGGGTTTAGGAGCAGATATGCTTTAAAGTAGTTCCGGAAAAATTTTAACGCAAATTTGATTGAAAATCCTCATTGCGGTTAGAAGCAGATACGTTTTAACTGATTTCTGAATAATTTGGGGGGAAATCCAAAATGGCCACTTACAGAAATGTCAAACAGTTGACAGACAATCGTGCAAACTGACAGTCTGACTTATAAATACTAGTTACGAGTCACAACGATAAAACATTACGAATAATGTTACCAATTAGATATATATTGGACTACCTTTTGGTATATACAAGAACCGCTGCACAACAGGTGCTCTGCAGTAAACATTGCCTATCTTAGAAACTTATAAGGTGCAATGCATTTACTGTATTATCTACCTACAGGCTAAGTGGCCTATCAAGTATATGATAAGTAAGTAAGAAAGGGACAGTATTTTAGTTGACTTACTGAAATGCTTTGATAGCCTTATGTTCTGCAATCTTATCAGTAAGAGGTGTATCCCAGATCTCATTTCTCGTCACGTGACTCTTGAGAGGGGAATCACGGTTCTGGAAATAGAAAGTGGCAGTGATATAGTGTGGGAGCTTCACTGATAGAAGTGATGTGTGTGAGTTCAGTAGAGGTAGAACCGAGGGTTGGATGACGTGCATAGGCAGGGATATGATCCGATGGTATGCGAAGGCGGCATTGGGTGTTAATGAGTGATCACGAAATGACGTAACACTGGGCTAAACAGCAAATATGGTTGCAATGCATCCATGCAGTTCGACTTGACGACTTTGCAGTGAATTATGAAGCTTGACTTCATATTTTAAAATAGAAATAGAAGGCTTAACAATACACACGAACCTTTTAACCCAACGTAATGGACGTTTCCATAGTAATGACGCATGACGTCATAATCCGCTAAGCCGCGTGTAGGATGACGTCATAATCATAACGACATAAATGATTCCATACGAACCGTCTTTAACTCTTAAAAGTCTGACACGTTGTAAGAATTGTATGTCTCTACTATTTAATAAACATGCTGTTGAATATTTTTGAACTGATTTGACCGGGCGCTATTGCTGCCATAGGCAGCACAGAGTTAAATTAGTTTCAAAATATTCAACAGCTTAACTGTACAGTTTTCTGGAAATTGATAGTCAGGAATTTCAGAGATCGATCGATCCCAACACGAGCGCGGTATGGGTGGAGCTTAGCTAGAGATGGGCGGTGCATAGCTAAAAATGGATATGTCCATTGTGTCATCTCCTGTCATTAGCACGCGCCCATGTTTGGGTCCAGAATGATTAACACAACATGAGAATTGAGATATGAACTGCTAAGTTGGGGCAAAATAAGAATGTTATTGTTGAGAAACCCCTTAAGCTTCGTAATTATCACACTGACCTTCACCTTTTGATGCCAAGGTATTTGGTTCATGCCATTTCATTATTAGTAACGATGCGTCCGAGTTTAGGCCCTGGATATAGTTAACCAAACATGGGAAATAAACTGCTAAGTTAGCTATTTGCAAAATGTGAGTATTGAAAAAGGCCTTAACCTTTGAGCTTTTGACTCTAAGGTTCCATGTGCTATTCCCTCACTATAAGGTGATAGATGTCCAAATTTGTCTCGAGTATGATGAAGCAAACATGAGATATAAACACGGAAGTTGAGCTAATCACGAAAAGGTTAACGTAGAAAAGGTTTTTTTCAAGATCATAATGACCTTCTGACACCGAAGGACAATATGTTATGCTCTTTCATTATAAGTAAGTGTGTGTTCAAGTTTGGGCCCAATATGGTTAACCAAACATGAAATTTAAACTACTAAGTTGGACTAAACGCAAGTTGTTAATGATGACACAATCTAGTAATTTACCGATATTGACATTTGACCGTTTACCCCAAAGGCCATTGTGGGGTGGTCCCCTAATTATAAGGAAGTATGTATCCACGTTTTCCAGTATGCTTAACTAAAGATGCGATATGATACACTACATTGAGCTAAGTATGTTAATGTTGGGAAAGATTTTTACCACGGTTGCAGTGATCTTGCTCTGTGACCTTTTGACTCCAAGGTCACTGTGTAATGTTCCGACATCGTAGGGAAGCACGTGTCCAAGTTTGGGGCCAGCATGATTAAGCAAAGATGAGATATGAACTGCTGAGATGAGCTAAACAGGAAATGTTAATGTTGGAAAAAGCAAGGTCACAATGAGCTTTGTCCATCTGACACCAGAGTCAGTATGTGATGCTCTGTCACGATATGGAAACACGTGTACACGTTTGTGTCCAGCATGATAATGATTAACCAAAGATGAGATATGAACTGCTAAGTTGAGCTACACGGGAAAAAACATACCAATGTCACGTGTTTTTTTACCCCAAGGTAATTGCGTGATGCCCTGCTGTCAGGGCCGTATTTAGATATGTGGGGGCCCTGGGGCAAAGAATGAGCTGGGGTGTTCTGGGTGTCTCCCCCACCCCCCTCCTCCTCCCCCCCCCCACCCTCCCCCCCCCCCCACCCCCAGAAATTTATTTACATCTAGGTGCTCTAAGACGGCCAGAGAATCTACTTTTAGGGTGAATTATGACGCTTTCTTTTGTTGTAAAATTATTTTATTTTGCAAATTTTCGTAATTAACATTGTTGCCGAACACCAAACAAGAATTGGGGCCCCCCACAAATATTAGAATAGAATTATAATGCATGATTAAGAGTTCTAAACTAATAAAGTTTGCTTTAAATGTCCTATAACTTCCAAAAGTGCATAATTTTTTTTTTCATTTTTAAATTGTGGGGGCCCCTTACTTGTGGGAGCCCCAGGGCTTTTGCCCCGCTTACCCCCCCCCCCCCCCCTTAAATACGGCCCTATAATGCATGATTAAGAGTTCTAAACTAATAAAGTGTGCTTTAAATGTCCTATAACTCCCAAAAAAGTGCATAATTTTTTTCATTTTTAAATTGTGGGGGCCCGCTTGCCCCCCCCCACCCCCCCCCCCCTTAAATACGGCCCTGCCTGCTGTTATAAAGATTTGGAACCAGGTATCCAAGTGTGGGTCCAGTATCATTAACCAACCATGACATATAAACTGCAAATTGGACGACGCTGAATCGCCGCCGCCGGACGACGCGCTGTCTGTCACAATAGCTCGTTTTACTTTGTAACATCGAACTACGTAGTGAAATGGTAATCGGTCAGAGGGCGGTCTACATGCCCAACAACGTCAACAGACAGGGAATTATTGAGATGCAAATACATTAAGCTTATTTCGTATATGAACACGTAACCCTAATAAAATTACAGAAAACTGGATACGCTCAGACAGTTCAGAATATGCAACAGTGTCTGGAGTCGTTGATATAAAACTCCCACTTGGTCATACCTGTCCATGGAGGCGTAGGTGTGTGACGTCACGGGCTCTCTGTAGTGGTGTTCTGTTTTTGAACGGATGAAATGCTGGGGCACCGTTATGCTGAAAACAGAAAACAATTGCATAGAAACCCTGACAGGTGCGTACCAGGGGCCTGGTGGCAGACACCACTGGGATACCAGTCCTGCCCCACAAAATCCAGCTACGACCATGCAGTCACTCACAGGCTCACCCCAGTTTTTCACACGAAAAATTTGGTGTGTGCGCCTCCAGATACGAGTTGGTAGTTTGGCTATATAGGTCTTTGGAACATTTTACAATACAGGCTGGGGGCTATATAGGTCTTCACTCTTTGAAACATTTTACAGTACAGGCGGGCATGGAAGTGAGGCATTGATTGTGTTTGTCTAATAATAACTACAATAGACCCACTGTCTACGCATATATAATTATAGTCCTCTTTGTATAAAAATGCGTTTAGACATAGACAATTTAAAACAGGGATATTGTTGACTTATAATCGAGACGCATCAAGACGCGCGTATTTGGCTGCTATAGAGACATATATTTGTATTCCAATGTATGTTCAATTACAATGTATGTTCAATTCCAATGTATGTTCAATTCCAATGTATGTTCAATTCCAATGTATGTTCAATTCCAATGTATGTTCAATTCCAATGTATGTTCAATTCCAATGTATGTTCAATTCCAATGTATGTTCAATTCCAATGTATGTTCAATTCCAATGTATGTTCAATTCCAATGTATGTTCAATTCCAATGTATGTTCAATTCCAATGTATGTTCAATTCCAATGTATGTTCAATTCCAATGTATGTTCAATTCCAATGGACCTTTCTAGTTTTAGCTATGCCCCGCTCACCTCTAGCTAAAGTCCACCCACACAACGCCGTGTTGGGATTAATCGATCCCCGAATGCCCTGATTATCAATCTAAACTGAAATCGGGAGATCCCAGGGCGTCCAAACTGAAATCGGGAGTTCGCATGCAGATTTTCTAACCTATGCTAAAATTAGAAGGTACCATCTACTCATGGGTATGAACTATGTTCCGTGCTACATTTTGTATGTATTTTGTGCAAAAATCCATAAAGCTCATAAATATTTACAAGCATACAAGATATTCAGGGGGTCTTATGGGAACTACTGCTATTACTTTTGGGACCCAAGTTACATTTCTAGGATATATGCTCTCAAAATGAATCCCTATTCTTCAGGTAACCCAGTCCTCAGTACTAAGCGCCCATTATATCTGAGTGAAGGGGTGTCATAGTATTCAGCGCGTTCTGTCACGAGGTTTTTAATAATATCACAATGTCAGGAGATCGATCACAGTGTGAATATAGATTGTTTGTGAATTAGCAACTCGCATATTTAGTTGCTTCCCATATGTGATTTGACCTTAATCTAAATTAGAATCGCGTGACAATTCATTCTGTTCTCTTTTCCCGACTGCGATCTCTAAATTTTCAGTAGAATATAGGCCTATGTATTATTTGTCACTGTACAATTAGACTAATTTAAAGTTTATTAATCAGTCTGAAATGTCCGAATTGTTTCTTAGTAAGCTAGCAATGCTTCTACGAGAAAGGGATAGCCTCCTTTTCCTAATGTGGTATCTAGAGTTCTGTCATAAGGTTTCGTTAAGATTATTTTTAGTTGTAACATATTCCACTTATATTTATCCTTTTGCGCTCAGATTTGTAAATACATATTTCGATTCTGTTATGGAGAGCGTCTGCGGACCGGGAGAGGATTATCTTCGGGAATTGCTACTGTAATGACTGCTTGGGTTATTTAGCCCGTCATTTCACTGTCAAAAGTCCGTGGGTGCTCTTCTCTTGGTCTGCAAACGGGCACGTCTCCTGACCTCTGTAGAAACTCTTGCTTCTTGACGGCTTAATTGTTAAGGGGTAAAATTTATTAATTATTCTACACAAGCCGCCACCTTGATGTATTTATTGTATTATATGTTTATGTGTATGGGAGACACGGTTACAAGACGCATGTCTTATCGTGCTTCCATTAGAACAAAAAATTAATTCTGTTTAAACTAAAGTTTTTCAATGTCTCGGCGGGGACCTCTTATAAGTAAGACCGAAATTCGTAGTTCGTAGTTCGAAATTCGACGGGAGCAGGCATTAAATGGTAAATATTAGACGCTGCAGATTAAGCTATAGGCGGCAAGTTTAATGGGCGCGCGCGTATACATAAATAGTATGCAGGCCTACATATAAACTCCACGTAGCGATCGGATTTCGATACGGACAGGGTTCGCATACGCATACGGACATATGAAATCATACTATCTATTTGTAATGGGAGCGAAAAAAGTCGGATACGGATACGCATACGCGCTAATGGAATCCTAGCTTCACGAACTGCGGTCTAGAAATAAGATGCAATCCGAATTATTGTCTGGACTGTAATTCTAGCTGAATAAAATTCCAGAAGGGTGGCGCGCATGGGTATATAGATTGTGCAGGCCGATCTATAGACTGAATAACGAATTACGTTCTAGCAATAAGATCCAAACCGAAATACGGTCTGAACTGTGATTCAAAACTGAATTATGTTCTTGCACGTGATGTCATCGGAATTACGGTCTGGACATACCCGATTGTTTTGCTGGAAGGCTTTTGTTGGGCGTTGTTCTTCAGCACTGTCTTTCAGAGGACAACGGTGTTCTCCACTGTACAGAGGTGCAATCTGTGCTGATTTTACTAGTTTAAATTTTGAGAATATTAGCTGTGTTTTCAAGAATGTTAGACTAAAATACTATTCATGATTATTAGTTTCAAAATAATTCAACAGCTTACCTGTGTAATAGCATTGTTGTTGAGATTCTGGGTTCAATGCATTAACCCTCCCACCGATCAACAGACCTTTCCAAGTTTATACATCCAGCATATGACGTCATAATCAACTACTGAACTACGTGCTCTGTAAGATGACGTCATAATCACGACGTCATGAATGACTCGGTATAGTCCGTCTTTAACGCTTAATAGTCCGACACGTTGTATGAATCGTAGGTATTTACTAGTTAATGAACATTCTGTTGAATATTTTGAAACTAATTTGACTGGATGCTGTTGTTGTTCCAAAATATTTAACAGCTTACTTGTATACTTTCTGGAAATTGATAGTCAGAGAGTTCAGAGATCGATCGATCGCAACGCGGACGAGGTGTGGGCGGAGCTTAGATAGAGATGGGCGGGACATAGCTAAAACTGGAAAGATCCATTCCCCATACCTCATTTTCAAGGCAACCTTACAGGAAAACTGTTGAATATTTTGAAATTAATTTGACTGGAAGCCGAAAGGCAGAAACGGCTTCTGGTCGAATTAATTTCAAAATATTCAACAGAATAAGTTTTATATCATGAAGAATGTCCTTTTTCAGGATTTGTCGCTGAAGAATTAAGGGAGACCTAATGAACAAACGCAATGACATGTATAAATAAGATGACACACATTACAGTTATTTTAGAACACTTACCACATCCCTGTTCACATCGTTGGCGGTGCTCATCGTGGCATGTGGTGTGCAGTCCGGAAATGCATTGTTAGCGTGGATAAGGAGGTCATTTCCTGTAATATGTCCAGCAGAGATCAATGCATCAGAGGAAGCGCTCAGAAGTAGGTCAGTGGTTACAGAACGATTACTCTTGGTGGGAAAACTATTCCTAAAAGTTACATCTGGCGACGATGGTAGTAAATCCACAATAGGGAAATATGCAATAGAAGTTTGATCTGATTGGTTGGTTTGCGGGACACGTGTCTGGGAACCAGGCGGTCTCATCGGTGACACGTTGTCCATGGTGTTAGGAACATTGTCTGTGCTGATGTACTTTAGAATCGATGCTGGTAGGCGTGGTTGACAGTCCGCTAAATGATTATCAGGTAGGTATAAGGAGATGCATGATGTATTATTTGATGTGTTTGTCATGTCGCTCATGTTTCCATAGCTCCGGCTATGTAGGTCATTCAGACAAGCTGGCTTACCATTGTTCCTACCGTGCATGTCATTCAGACTAGCTGGCTTGCCCCGTATGTTACAGAGACTGCCAAGCTTGCCACTTTGTTTATCCTTCCAGAGGCGGAGCTTGCGTCGGTTATCATGGCCAAGAGAAACTATAGATTGATTAGCACCGTTCAAATATGTAATGGATTGTAGAATTGGCTTCAGAGTTTTGCTAGATTCTTTTATAAAGGGGGCTGTAGAACTGGCCTTATACCGCTGTAAGCTTGTTATAAACGGCGAGGTTTCCCCTTCCAGCGGTGTTTCGGATTGTTCAGCACTATACTCTTTATAATCTCCGGGATGTTTTTGCGTATATGAAAACTTGCGAGTCGGTAATTCTTCCTCACGTTCACATTTAGATGGACTACAGTTACCCGAGAGACTGCCTGCTCTGAGGAAATCAATATCGCTCGCATTGCCATCACGCGTATAACCCGAACCTTCGTCGAATGGCGAAGAATTGCGGGTCCACCATCCATCACCTGCTGTACACTTGTCTAATTCAGCAACACCATACACACCTCTTTCACCTAGGTCATGACAATAATCACTAAATTTATTATCTCTATTATATTCAGAACTGTTAAAGAAACTATCAGTTCTGCTGTGCTCTCTTTGGGCGATAGTTAACAAACGTTTCAGCTTTGACGCACCACTGTCCTGACGCCACAAACACAGTTCGCGTGATCGAAGGGAGTGTCTGTTGAGGGCGCAGCTGAATGAGCTTCCAGCCACTGTATCTGGTGAGGAAAACCCTGTTTGACTCAATAAACTGTTACGTCTTTTAGACGTTATAGACTGAAGCCCATCCTGACTAACACGCATACGATTACTGTTACCATTCTCTTCACTTGGCACACAACCACTAGTTTCGGGTATATTTGATGTCTGAGATTGTCCGTGACCACATGTCCCACACGGTGATTTAGATCTGAACGCCTCGTGGAGACTTTGGCAGTGGAATTTGTGTTCATCCTCCAGGCCAGAACATATCGACCTGGAGCTCCACAGGAACTTGGCGAATGTCGGTGCAGAACGTGGATCTAAAAAATAGAACCATATATTAGGCATAACTCTGCGCGTGTGCGTGCGCGCGTGCATACGTGTGTTCGTGTGCGCATGCGTGAGCGCGTGAAAATTTTCCTCACCTTAACACATGATAGGGTGTTCTGATAAATTATGATTCCCATTCTTGGCTTGGTTCATAGGTTTTTTCGCTAAAATAAATGTATGTAGCCGTTGGTGATTTTTGGCTTTACAAAGACAGACTCGATAGAATAACAAAGATAGCATACATATTTATTGGACCAGCATTGTTAAATAGATAAGCACTTCAAGCAGGTAATAAGTGGCGCTTGATTTCACGGATAGAATAGGCTAAATGTAAGCTGTTGGAAATTCGGAAACTAATTTGACTAGACGCGTTTGCTGCTTACAGTCAAAGTATGGTCAAAATGCAAAGTATTTCATGCATCATAGAAAATATCATGAGTGTGTTAAATCTATTCTGTCGTTTTGCAAAGGTTAATGGAATCTTAATCAAGACTAGATTGGTCGATAGCGCACCATCGCAATCAACATATTCACTAATCGTTTTGACCTTTTGACACCCGGTCCCGACCCTCTCTTGGGGTAGGGTGTGTATGGGGTTGAATGACTTCTTGCACCCGCAATCATATTGGTAATTCACATACCGAAATTGGTTAAATTCTGTCCAATGGTTTCTGAGAAGAATTTCCGCACAATGAACAGACAGGCGGGGCGACATACACCGTCCCCCCCCCCCCCCCACCTCCACCCATCACCCCCACCCCAGGTGTATCAAAAATCGGCTTACGTCAAGTTTATCAAGAACCGATCGTCAATAACGGAGGAATAGCGATTTTAAAATTTACGGGTATGCTACCCATTTCAGACCCAGCAGGCAGTGAATTGAAAATTATGCCACGTACTGATGTCGAGAGTGACCAAGAGAATACCATTCTCACATTCTATCAAGATCTTTTCATCAATAAAGTGGAATAACGATTTTAAAATTTAAGGATGGGCCGCCATTCTAAAACCCAGCAGGGTGGTGAATCGGTAATTGGGCTCCGTACTGATGTCGAGAATGACCCGTAGAATATCCTTCTCAAGTTTTATCTAGATCCGTTCATCAATTTACAGGTGGGCTGTCCTACTAAACCCAGCAGGGAAGTGCATTGTAAACTAGAAATATGCATTAATGTTAACTCGTATCAAACGAATACAGCACGCCACAACCAAAAAATAAATATTTGATGGCATTTCTTGCTACTCATGTTAGAAGGTATCACACTACATCAGTCGTTCGGATGTGGGGTAGATACCATTCTGGACTTGGACATTGTAGGTAAAAAAACAATTTCGAATTTAAAGTCCCCCCCCCCTCAACCATCTGTGAGCGATACACGTACAATAACAGCCAATGGTCTGTTCCAATTGTAGCTATGCGCCTCTCATCTCTAGCTAAGCTCCACCCACATCACGCTCGTGTTGGGATGGATCGATCCCTGAACTCACTGACTATCAATTTCAAGAAAACTATACAGGTAAGCTGTTAACTATTTTGAAACTAATTTGACTGGCTTTGGCAGCAACAGCGCCCAGTCAAATTAGCTTCAAAATATTCAACAGCATGTTTATTAAATAGCAAAAACATACAATTCGTACAACGTATCGGATGATTAAGCCTTTAAGACGGGCTATATCGAGCCATTCATTACGTCATGATTATGGCGTCATCTTACGCGTCACGTAGTGGATTATGACGTCATATGATGGACGGATAAACTTGGCACGGTCCATTAGAATATTAACTATGTCTTTATAAGCGCTGTACATTGATCTACAGCAGCAGGTAGGAGCTCATTATAAACCACCGTGGCCATTAGTCAGTCAGTCACAAAAGCCTATTCCGGATTGTATCTCATAAACTGCTGATCTGATTTGGCTCAAATTTAAAACACAACAACCTCCGTGCAAGAGAATCTCCAAACGCTGTGGTTAATGCGGATACAAGAACCCGGACCCGGTTCGGAACAAATTCTGGATCTGTGGATATCTCGGAACCTACGATTTGGCTCAAAATTTAACTCCGGACACGGTGTGGCCATACATTATGATCCCATAAGTTTTGGCGTAGTCCAAAAGCATCAGAAGAATCAGAGAAAACGTCGAAAATACGAAAGATCCAGAACCTGTAGCTACCGAGATTCTATCGACCTGGTTCTCTCAAAACTCTTGAAATGTGGGGAAATATTGACGATCTATCCGCGCCAATTTCACAAGCTGGTGTACAGGTTTCTTAAGTATGAGCAAGATTGGATGAGAACTGAATGAATGGTAGGAACACGAAACAAAAAGACAACAGTGACGCGAACAATAACAATAACAAGAACAAAGCAAGCTTTAGAGATTCGTTCCGGATCTACAAAAACGCGGAGATAAAAGAATTTTCAAATAGATATAATATTTAATGGGATTGTATACACATATGCCTACTCCCCCCTGAAAAATGCATACAGTCGTTTGTACGAACACAACCTAAGATAATGGATTAGGGAATGTCAAAGTAGAATATGCCTCTAAGCTGTCATAGATTATTGTCCTATCAGAAGTTACGCTATTAATAATCCAGACACTCGCTATGATATATATATAACCCTCCCAGAGAAGAGCGGCAAATACTTTATGATGTACGGAACAATGTGTTGAGTATTTAGTAACTAATTTGATGAGTGCTGTTCTTGCCTGTGGCAGCAACGGCTTCTAGTCAAATTTATTTCAAACTATCTTTTTGCACGTATATATGCCTTGAACTGGAGGCATTGGTATTTCAAGGCTTGAAATTGATTAAGATTCTTATCATTCTATCCTTCAGGCTGAATGTGACGGGTGGACAGATATGTCTACGGGGTGAGTCAAGTGTGAGAGATTGTTGCCGGGCTGGTGGGGTGGGGTGGGTGGGGGAGGGGAGGGGTGGGGTGGATGGAGGGGTAGGGGGTGGAGGGAGGTGGGTGGGGTTGAGGAGGGGTCGTTGGTCCCTGAGTAACAACAGTCTCTCAGCTTTATAACAGGCTTACACGTACGTAGTAAAATATTTTGAAACTACTTTTGACTTTAAAGTGTTTCTATCCTTCAGGCTGAATGTGACGGTTGGACAGATATGTCTACGGGGTGAGTCAAGTGTGAGAGATTGTTGCTGGGGTGGTGGGGTGGGGTGGGTGAGGGAGGGGGAGGGAGTGGGGTGGAGGGAGGGTGGGTGGGGTCGGGGAGGGGTTGTTGGTCCCTGAGTAACAACAGTCTCTCAGCTTTATAACAGGCTTACACGTACGTAGTAAAATATTTTGAAACTACTTTTGACTTTAAAGTGTTTCTATCCTTCAGGCTGAATGTGACGGTTGGACAGATATGTCTACGGGGTGAGTCAAGTGTGAGAGATTGTTGCTGGGGTGGTGGGGTGGGGTGGGTGGGGGAGGGGGAGGGGTGGGGTGGATGGAGGGGTAGGGGGTGGAGGGAGGGGTAGGGGGTGGAGGGAGGTGGGTGGGGATGGGGAGGGGTTGTTGGTCCCTGAGTAATAACAGTCTCTCAGCTTTATAACAGGCTTACACGTACGTAGTAAAATATTTTGAAACTAGTTTGACTTTAAAGTGTTTAGGACTGTAAATGACGACATGATATTGTTGTTATATTGTAAAGCACTGTGTGCGTGCCTGGTATATATGCGTCATATGTTGGCGTACATTCTAAGTGTTCCTCAATTGTAGTGTTGCCAATAAAAGATAACGTAGTTCTTTGTGTCTACCTTAAATTCCAAATCACATAACGCACATAGATACCGTTCACGTCGCACAACGAGTTGGCTAATGCTCTATCTTTGTGCGCAGTCTTCGAACCATTTGCTGGCTAAATGTGTCGAGAAATAGAAATATTTGCTTATTGAAACATCGTCGTGTCGT